>NHOP01000109.1:0-20252 GCA_018697155.1 Pyramimonas parkeae | reverse complement strand
CCCTCGCAATATAACTCCATGGAAGAATGCACCAAGCCTACCACATACCTAGAGATGCAACAATTAACTCCTGTAAGATGCATCCTACCAGATTAGACCAAAGTCCCTGGAGGGACACTGTCATGCACACCCGAGCAACCACCTTGACCACATGCTTATGTGGAAAAATGATCACTCGAATGCAAGCTTCTGCCGCTGGTGCACCTTCAGAGTTTAGTCTCCAAGACACCTTGCATGACCGCCATACACAGAATAAACTGACGGGTAATCGAGAAAGATACTAGAGTAAATAGCCTAGCGCAGGCCATCATGTATCAGTAAGTGTGCCAAATCTCAATTGTAGTGTACTTTGCAATTCCATCACTTCAATTATGGAATCAAGAAGACATGCCTAAATATGCCTAATCAGATGATCAGACCTATTTTGTGAAGGGGCTCCCACTCATTCATAAACGCCAATACATGCGGGACGAATCGATCCATCCCTGACTGCCGTATCATATTACAATGGATATGACCACCACTGGCTGGGTGGGAGGCCACATATATAAGTACACGGTGGAGTTTCATAACCTTGTAGTGTCACTCCCAAAAAGAGTGTACCAAGCCTATCAAAAAATGAAGATCCTGAAAAATGCCTCCTAAACCAGATAACAACTAAAGTCCCTGTATTTACACTCTCTTGCTTACTCAAGCAACCAGGTTGACCTCATGCTTACGTGGCAATGTGATCACTCGAAGGCCGGGCTCGAATCTCCTGATGCTGGTGTACCCAAGGGGTTGTGTATCCAGGACATATTGCATGACTGCTGTGTTCGATGAAAATGTGAATCAATCGCAAGTGGAGAAAGAAACCGCAAAATATGTCTATTGTGACCCATCATCTGTCAGCAAATGTGCCAAAACTTCGGAATACTCTAATGTGAAGCCCTATCATTTCAATTATGGAACTCACAAGATATGCCAAATTTTCCAAATAAGATCATTAGGCTTAAATGATCAGAGAACTTACACTTACTTATAAACCCCAACGCATGCGCGGCGGAAGGATCCATCCTTGACTGCGGTACCGTTTTTTATGGAAGATGACCCCAACGACTGGGCCGGAAGCTGTACCAACTGATCACACCATGGGCTTGCATAGTCTCTTGATATCACCCCAATGATCAGTGCACCAAGTGTACAACACACCTGAAGATCGAAACATAAGTCCCTTGAGAGACACTCATATGCTCACCTGAAAAACCAGCTTGACAGCATGCCTTTGTGACACAGTGATCACTCCAAGACGGTGCACGAATTGGAGCGCCTGCTGCTGCTGCTGCTGGTATCCAAGACGCAGCATAAACTGCCGTAAACAAACTTAATGACAGTGAATCAAGAAAGAAACCCCCCCCAAAACCTGACGTATCCCATCAGCTGTCAGCGACTGTGCCTAAACTTAGTCTTACTGTACTTTCAATCGCTTCAATCATGGAATTCACAAGACATGCCAAAATCTGCCTCCTCAGATCATGATACCTAATTTATGATTGAGCTCGCACCGACTCATAAACCCCGATGCATGCGTGACGGACGGATTCGTCCCCAACTACGGTATCATGTATCATGGGATATGACCCCTACCGACTGGGTGGGAATATCATGGGATGTGTGATTGGATACATGTGCTTGTATGTTTCCATAGCTTGCAAGCGGGTGTCTGGTTCTAATTTGAAACTGACAGTGTACAGTCTGGTTTAAATGGATGGTCAACCATCCATATCAACTGGCAGCATATTTCAAAAGTTTTGACGAGATATGTGTTCACAGATTGTATGCATTTAGCGAAGTATTTTTGTTTGAACTGGAAACAGCATGTTATAGGGGTACCTGTTAAATTAGAAGAATTCAGCACATGGCTCAGTAGAGATGGTATTCTGCTCAATGGTGTAGGAGTATTGTCCCTCTGTATAAATCCAGTGTGATTTGAATCCTACCCACAATACACCTTCCATGGATGTGACTTGTATACACCTTAGTGGGAACTAGTGACTCAGGCTCAGCATGTGATTCCTGCATTGGATAGCTGTCTTTGTATATTATTTGCCAGGTTTAAGTTGAATCGGATAAATAAAAAACTCGACGGCTTGTGTGAACAACTCACCAAACGTTACCTTGGAACCAATCAAAGGCGCTTGAATAAGCACAAGTTTACAAAGCATGAGACGCGAGTCCTGCAGTGCAAGAGCATGGTCCGAATAGAACTTGTGTTCACATTGCACTGTTATATTCTTTCAATATTTCATGTGCGCATCTGCTCGGCGTCTTGCACGCTGTGTAAATCTTCCAAGATGCAACCAGCGTTGAGATTTCCTTGCACGAATGATTCTCGGCTACATGTCAACTTGTATACTGATAAATGACTGTTGCGTGGTGTCCACCATGCGATAGCTCAGCTGCACGCTTGCTCAGCGATCACCTGAAAATGCTCACGGAGATTGCCAGTCACTTCTGACTGGAGTCCACGATATGTGCTGTGCCATGTGTGCATGACTTTGTACACGGATTTGAAAGAAAGCCTTGTGGTATTCTGCAGACCAGTATGTTCCACAATAGACATGGCTTGCCACCCGTTGGGTAGAGGTAAAGTCCTGCATGATTTTCTTCACACTCATATAGCGATAGCTAAGTTCCGGTGCAAGAGGAGCACAATCGTGTCGGAAGAATATTTTGTCCCATGGGTTGCAATCTATCCCATTCTAGCGCGGTATATGTGTTTATGTTACAGGTTCAGGCCAACAAGCTTGTACTTTGATGCACGCAGCATTGTCTAGGACACGTCGAACACCGTAGCGTGCAGATGTGTGCTTGATGATATAGCGCAGATACACCATGCCTGTTTTATGTGAGTGTGTTAAGATCAGCAGGCGATTCTGAATGTGATCACAACATCCTTGGGTTCAAAGTGCCGCGCTTTCGCGCATGTTTTTTTTGGACACGCAAATTACAAATACCCTTGTGTAGTGGCCGAATTCGACTCCGGCTTTGCTTCCGGGATCAATCTCTCGCCACATTGTCTACCGCAATTTGCTGCAAATCGATCTGTCTTGCATGTGATGAGTTTCTTGGTGGACGTAGAACCAACCATGAACTAGAATATTCCGAACAGGTACTGTTTGGCTTATTGTGTGCACCTAAAAATACACTTTTTTCATATGCATGTAATTTTCAACATTCGGTGTGTGTTTGTTGATAGAGAACCTGGTAGCATTGAGTATTTCCATGGTGTCAGTTTTGTTTGAACTTGAATATATTCTGCTGCGATGCCAGCACGTGACGTGTGTATGATGTCGGCAGAGTTTTGGTTGCATACATGGGAGTCAGCAGAAATTGATCATTGTTTTGTGTAACATCATGCGCCCACAGCGCACATGACATTACGTACATCGATCCTGCGCATAGATATGTGCATACTGTATTGAGTAAATCATATTGCTGTCTATTCGGATCCTCCAGATCTCATGGCTGCGATGAGGCAATTGTTATGATCACCCTAAAGAAGGTAACCAGGAAGTCAGGATGGCTTGCGAGAAAATCACAGCCAAAGACAGAATCTCCTTTGCTAGGACTTGTAGATCAAAACTTGAGACAGGATGGAGTCAATAATGGTTGGACAGAAATAAGACTCGGCTTTGTTTGCTTCCATGTATTCAAGTATCGCAAGACTCACTTCAGCACATTGCGGTTGCCAGCTGGGGGGCACTCGTCGCGCTTGATTGGGCGAGACAGGTGCCCAGAGCCTTTGTAAGCAACTGTGATAACCACCATGTGCACCTCCAACATCTAAGTGTGATTCTTGTGCAGGCAAAGCTATTTCAAAAAAGTGCAGACACGTACCAGAGGTTGGCAGAAAAGTCGAAGGAAACCCTAGCAGCAAAACAGAGCAAGTTTGAGATGCGCGTGTGGGAGGCACGCCACAAGGCCATGCTCACTTGGCGCAAGGCTGTGGCCGCCGCAAAAAAGGTGCTGCTTCTGGCTAAGTTGGATGTGCGCGTTACTCCTGATATAGTGCGCATGGACTTCGCATGCGTCAATTGTGGGGCGTTGTGAGCTATTGGATGGAAAGCTGCTTGTGTTGATGTTTTGATTTCTCTAACTATTGGCCAAGCGTTGAAGATTGCGACATATGTTTTGGCATTTTCAACATTGCCTCCGGGAATGTTGAGATTGCCATTGCATTTCGTCGGTTGATGGTTTAGCCCCAGGTGCATATCTCGACCAACGATGTGCTTTATCGAACTTTAGGTTAGTGGCATACAGATTAGGTGCCGCTGATATGGCTGTGGTGGCTGAATGGGTATTGATCTGTCGATTGATCGAATTTCATTCATGCACTGTTTAGGTTTTCCCTTTGTATGACTCGTCCCCAATTGCGCTTTGCTTCTGAGCCTCTGTTCAACTGATAAGATTTTTCCTTCCTGCTCCGTTACACTGACATGGCAGTTATCTAAACCGCGGATACAATGAGCATTTTCCTTGCACTTGATTGGTGCAGGAGGGAGGCAAGGATGTCAGCTGGTTTGATATATACTGCAACTCTTGGGACAAGAATTTTCTAACCATGAAGGCGATGATGGGCCTGTGGGATAAGATTCCACAGGACCAGGTACTCATCCCAAAAGCTTCACCTGCCATTTCTGGACCTCCAGAAATGTCCCTCTTTTGTGGTGTAGTCTTGTCATTTGATGTATCTACAGGGTTTTCTTGGGGAGGGGGAGAGGACTTTTCTTGGGTTAATTGTTATGGTTTGGGTTTGTTTGTTTGTTTGTTTGTTTGTGTTTTTCAATGTGTTTATTTGTGTATTTTTCATTCATTTTCTGATGACTTCCTTTGATCAAATAAGATTCAACCCAATCTACATGTACCAAGATGTCTACATCATTGGTTCGTTTTGTTTATGGCCAGACAACAATGAGCTCACAACAGTGACAGATGTCAAAGTTCCTTTGACAAGTGTACTTTTGGTTAGCAATGGACACGAAGAAGATGCATCTTTCCACGTGTTGCCTTATTTTTTTAGCTGAGACACACATGACTGGAATGTGGCCTCGTATGTGCATGGTGCGCCTGAGGTCCGTGCAAGTGTGCGTGGTGCAGAGGGCTCACTTTGAGAAGACCTATCTCTCCGCCCAGGAGACGTTGGCAGTGGAGTCCAATGCACTTGCTCAACTCTCGGAGCTTCAGGTGTTTTTCTTATTGCCAGGGATTGCAAAACAAATCGTGTACTCCTAGATTTTTTCCCAAGCCTTGTCCGCATATAGATTTACTACTGGTGGGCTTTTTGCTATTGTCTTTGATCATTTCTGGAATTAAGTACACGAGAGGATTTCCTATGTTTGTCCTTGAGAGTGATGAGAACCCAGCATTGTATTGTGCCTTGTATGTATAGGTCACACATGTGGGATAAGTTTGAGTGCTGTCATTAGCAATGAGGATTCCTTGTTGGATAGCATGCCAACTGACTTCAGCTTCTCAGTCATGGTTTCTGGTCTTAATGGGGAGAGACTTGTGCGCAATTGGGTGGGATGCTTTCCTGCACAGTGTTCTTGATAAGTTGGCAATCACATGTATGGGCATCAAAATGATTGGAATTGGATCCCCAATAGTCCAACCTCAGCATACCAATACAACATGAAACCAGCTGTTCTGTTCCGATTTCTCTTTCAACTAGAGCTGTCGATTTTGAAACCAATTGTAGACCAGGATTTGTTTTGGTGATCAGCAATTCTATTTGACGACAAGTCTCTGAAATTGATGAACAGGAACAAGCCATGGAACAACAAGAGATGGCGGCGTTTCATCTTGAGGTGCAGCAGAAGCTGGTGGAGCACTCGCAGTCTGCGGACGCTAAGCAGATCCCACTGCCTGATACGGATCCAGGCATCATCAACACCACTGCCCCGGGCGTTCACGGTTTGTCCCTCCACACACCAAGCCAGAGAGTGTTTCTCTTCATTCAAGGAATTTTCGTTCAACAACAATCTGTGCGAGAAAGTCATTTTTCAATGAGTGCGTTTGCTCCGTCTCTCACATACTCCTTAATAGTACGCCACAAGCAAGGAATGTACAAGACAAACAAACAAGAGTCAGCCGAGTATGCAGTGTGTATTTGCCGGGAATATGAGCGCATTTTGCCTTTCATTCCCGTGATATTTTGAATTTTGTCTTGCTTGATTTCACATCAGTCGCAAAGTTGGGTGTCAAGGATCAGAATAACATCTTGCAACGTGCTCACACATGGTTTGTGCTCTGCAATCACATAAGAATTCAATTCTTGCCCACAGGGTTTCAACAGTTTGGCGTGATAGCGTTTACAGACCCTTTGATAGTGAACTGCTCATTGGCATAAGCCGCGCAGGCAGGGAACTCATGGTTTGGATTCAAAATGATCGAGGCAGGCCATGTCGTGTCCGTAGACTGAACTCGGTTCTGTAAGTGATTGCGCGCCAGCTGAGGGGGCTGGGTGCTGGGACGGGACATTTGAGCACAAGCCAGGACAAAACCAGTTTGGTTTTGGATATTCTACAGACTGGAACGCCCGTTACGCGTGGATTATGAGTTCCCTCAAGGCTGGCATGGCAAACGGCCCCCCCCCTGACTACAGCTGGGTCCCTGTAGACACTCCTGGATGCGATGAACGACCGCCCATGGCGCCCATGGAGGTGATGATGATTCTGATACCAATTTCAAAATTCTCCTCTTGCGGCAGTTTGGCTTGTAAGGTGTTTGACGTCCGGAATTCAAGCGTGACAGTAAGCGTAACCAACCCGAGCCGAACGCGTGAGCCTGCTAGTCTTGCTTTTGCGGACTCTAGCATGCCGCGCTCGCAAGAATTATTGATGAGTGAAAATCTCGTTACTCGTATTGGCGAATGGAAGTGCATCCTCAATGCAACCTTGACACAGTGAACGAAGATGTGCTGCGCATCTCTTGTAGTGGGTTGGGAAAGGATTATTCATTGCAAATCCAATTCGGTTTCTGCGAGTTTGTTGGTTCGCATTCTTGATATGCTCATGTCACGACATGCCTTATGAGCAAGCTTTGGATGAGCATTTGCTTGGTGCTAGAGCATACACGTGATGAGCTGTATCTGCTTTGCAGTTTATCATTCCGCGCAATCCAGCAAGCACCGCGCCACCCCAAGGAGCGCCTCCAGGAGGAGAGGTACTCTGTTACACAGACAGCAAAGATCCTTTGATTTCAAGAGATAGAACATGTGAGACTGAATAGATGGAACTATTGTGTTCTCTGGGGTTGCAATGTCTCTTATATTGTCTCAAGAAAGTTCATTTTACTCCTCAGAATTGACACCATGGCCAGGTTCTGTGATGGTCAAGTTGTATGATATGTGGTACCACAAGCATATATGCACCAAAATTGTTGCAATGTTGATTGCCAAGTGCACCTGGGATGATGTGTGCGTGTGTGCAGAGCACCTCCCGCACGCCTGGCACCGTGCCTATAGCTTACGGACCCAGCCCTCCAAATACACAACCGCCTCCAGTTGCAGGCTTCCCGCTGAGCAGGTGGATGTGCAAGATAGGAGTATACATTCTCAGTCACGTTTTCCGTGACTGGGGTTGTAGCGTGCGCTTTTCGAATTGGTTGTTGTTTTATAAGCTGGAATTCGCAGCAGTGCTGTGTAAGTCCTAGTTCTAGCGGCATCGAAGTTAGGCATTTCTGAAAGACGGTGTGTTTCCTGATGGCGAAGTTTGCTGATTCTTGACATTGTTTACTCCCAGGAACAACGCTCAGATGGGTTATCCAGTCACCAACAGTTCCCAAGCCGTCAGTGGAGCTCAAGTAGCTGGACCCAAGCCTGTAGGATACAAGGGGGGCGTTATTCCAAGCTTCAATCCTGCGTAAGTATGGCGCTTGCTTCTGGGTAGGCACTGCTGTTGTATTTGATGCCAGCAATGGTGCAAGATGGCTTTGGGTTGCTTTAAATGCATGATCTTTGCACGGTGTACTATGCGCGTGAGTATTTCATCTCTTCCCACTTCTAGTGAACCCATTGGATGTGGCCATTGTAAACTCAAGCCTGTAACATCGCTGAACTGATGGGTGCCTGATTCACTACGCTTCTGCCGAATATGCTCAAAGCTGCGGCTCCATGGAGATGGTGGTGATGGCAGACTCTTTTTCCCGTGTCGGCCCTCTAGTGCATTGTGTTGCGCACGTCTGGCTTGAACCGACCCGTTGCTGGGCTTGAGTCTGTCTAGTCTGCGCGTGTGACAAGCAGCATGCAGCGCGGTGCCGCGGCGCGCATCCAAGGCAACGTGCACAACAATCGGAGGTTTGGCAGCTACAACCAATCTGGCATGTATGGCATGTTCGGCATGTATGGCATGTACGGTATGTACGGTCATCACGGCATGTACGGTCACCACGGCATGTACGGTATGTACGGTCACCACGGCTTCTACAGGAATCATCACCACTACAACGACTATCACCAGGATAACGACAGTCTGGCGCAGTACCACGACAACGGGACCGGCGCGGTGCCAGTGAATCAGGAGGGCGAGCCGTTCTCGGAGATTCCTGCTACCTTTGACGACAGGCACTACCCTTTTGTTGAGTTTGTGATTCGCATGTATGCGTTCTGCCGGGAGGTCAGCGGGTTCCTGGACCACGTTCACGGGTGTCAATCTATTCCCTTGACCGTGTCACGACGGGACCCAAACTGTTTTTTTGGAGAGTTTATGGATACGTTTTGGGGACGCATGAGAAGCTGTGGCAGGATCTTGCAACATAAAAACAACATGAATTCAGGTGCCCAGGTCATGTTTATCCAAACTTGTTCGACATATCTGCCTGACTATCCAGATTTCGTGAACTCACCATTGTTTACCATGTTGAATTCTTGAATGGGCGCACATATATCTTGGGTATTGACTGGGAGCGCTTGCAGTCGCTATGAACCGGAGGTGGATGAGCAGGCTGCACTGGAGACAGACGACGCAGATATGGGAGACGCCGAGGTGGGTTGCTTGAAATGATGTAATCTTTCGCTGGTTGACATTGCATGCGCGATCTGGCAACAGACATGAAACACACCTGGTGCATATACCCCATGATGCACATTCATTCTCCTGATGTCATGGAAATTACGCTTTGCAGTAGTGTGCACCACCACAAGCAAAGCTTTTGCAAACATGAGAAGTATGTTCATTCCAGGATTGATATTTTGCACTCGTTCAGATGAAAGCTCCCTCCACCATGCTTTTATTTTCGACAAATGGAATGGTAACTTTGCAGGATGCCGAAGCGGAGGGCATGGACATGTACGGTGGCGCGGGACCCCAGGATCTTCCCGGGAGCGGAGGCAATGGCACCGGGGGCGCACATAGGGGTGTTTGCTGCGGGGATCGCGACGCGAGTCCTTGGGCGCGAAAGACCGCGGCGCACATGTGGTGCAATCGAGAACTCCTCAAGTGGTTTGATGGGCAATGGGCGCAGCAACTGGCCTTGGTGGAGCGGGATGTGATGGGCCAGACGGTGAGTCGCGCCTTTTGCTGGGGTGAAGCTACAAAAACTTTGTGTATTATTGACAACAACAGTATGATTTGCTCAGCCAGCCCCAGGATGTGCGTGCGCTACGTAGGGGTCATTTTGGGAAAACAAAGCTTCCACTTCAAAACCTGGTGGTCCGCGGAATCTCTTCAAGAGTCCGTGTTCTCGCAGCGATCCTTGCTTTGTGTTGCAAATGCATGCCGATGTGTTCGTTTTGAGCCAGCGTCCCTGAATGCGTACAAGTGAAAATCGGGGAACGATGGCAGTAGTGGTCCACGCGCCTTGCTATTGGGTTGCTGACTGTTGCGGCTTGGTGAACTGTTTGCTGGGCCCTCTCAGCGAGCGGTGGAGATGCGCGCGGTGAGATGCGTCTGCCCTGCCGACGTGTCCCCCAAGCCTCTCGACATCACAGTGGTGACGCAGTGCTCCGTGGATCGCCTCCCTCGCCTGCAAGCCCTGGCCAGCGCTTGGGCCGGGCCCGTGTCAGCCGCTGTGTTCGTGGACGGCTTCCCAGGTGACTTTCCCACCCTCTGAGGGTATAGGGTTTAGGTGTGATTCCGGTGGTGCGTTCAAGCCGTCTCTGAAGAGCAGCTTAATCACGCATGTGGCTGTGATCGCGCTGACAGGCCCTTCCTGCGGATCATGTAGCGGCTCCAGGCGCGCCTGCTTATCGTATCCAGGCGACCGCCTCGGGGTGGGTGTACACGCATGTGAGAAATCGATTTGTTGCTGTTGAGAGGGTGGGGGATGTTCACCTGAAGGCGGGTGTGTGCGGAGCTGCAGGGTCCAGGGAGGAGACTGACGCCATCACGAGAGTGGTGCAGATGCGCGACGTGCTGAGGAAGTTGGATGCACACGGCATGTGCCGAGTGGATGTGGGCATCATGTACAAGCCGATGGTGGACAAGCATTCACGATCCTTTGAGTATGACCAGCTCTATCCGATCAACGCGCTTCGCAACTTGGCACTGGATCAGGTGCGCGCGCCAAGATGAGCAAATTTCGTACACCACACTGTTGCGTCGTGCACTTTCAAATGCTTGCTCTGTGATTTCGAAATTAGCCATTCCGATACTTTTCGCTGAAACGTGATCTGTCTTTCATTGTATGGACAATGCTACATCCATATCTTACTCTGGTTTGTGCTTTGCATTTGGCCATAGGGTGCGGAACATTGATTTGTGTGGACGTCGCTAGCAGTAACATTCTACTGTTTACAACCGTGGGCATACTTTTGTTGATGTTGGACAGAAGCCTTTGTAACGTAAGTATGGTTTTTCAGTACCTCAACTGGTACGTATTTACAGCTGGATGGTATTCGTAAGTTACTCCTGCCAGGAGGCGTAGGCTCCATCAATCCTCACACCGTTAGGAGGATTCGAATTTTCAGAAGGGGCCCACAACGTTGTGCCTTCGCAATCCGCAACGCATCAAAATTGTTTGTGCACGTGTTTGGTGATAGAGGTCTGTGTCTCTCTCTCCGTGTCGGTGCAGGCGGGAACCGAGATGGTGTTTCTGCTGGATGTGGACTTTGTGCCTTCCGAAGGGCTGCATGAGTCCATGGCCGGCAAGCCTGCGATTCTTCACAAGACTTTGCTGGAAGGGCAGTTGATTGTCATCCCTGCATTTGAGCTGAAAGTTGGCTCCAACGCTCACACAGTCGCAGCCGCTGGCAAGGCAGCATTGCAGCCTCTGTACACAACGGTGCGACCGCCTAGTCATTTGAGTCAGCCAACAACAGAGTCATTCAACATGTACAAACACTACCTTGCATCTTGCATCTCCATGCGTACACGTCATACCCGGTCTCCATGACTTTGTTCTACGCAACGGTGCATACTTTGGTGAAATCAATCTCGCCCCTGAGTTCCTATGCGACTGGTTTCGAGAAATGAAGGAATATCTCATTAACCTCGAAATACTTCAGACTGTGAATCGCTTGAACTGTTCTTGATTCTGTAATACGCAGCGTCGCCTGCCATAACCCATCTGAGATGTATCTTTCAGGGCGAGGCATCCGCCTTCCATGTCGGCCACTTCCCCGCCGGCCACTCTCCTACCGATTTCGACAAGTGGTTTGACAGCAATCAAGGCTACCAGGTGTCCTACTCAGATTTCTACGAGCCGTACGTGGTGGCGGCCAAGTCCCGGATCCCTTACTACGATGAACGATTCCGCGGGTATGGCATGAACAAGGTACGTGAATACGTGAAGACACAACTTGTGCTGCGTATATGCAGATTTTGATGCGCATCAAGTCCTTCACAGCAGTGTTGGCCGTCTTTCAGCATTGAAAATTGCGTGCACGGGATGTATATGAATGTGTGTTCGTATGAAGTGTTGGATTGCAGGAGCACGAAACCTTTGACCCGGCGAGACATTGCCTATTTTCAATGTTGATGCTCCTGCATCGTAAGTCTGATATCATATTTCGTCGATTGTGTGCCGGTCATATGCGTCTGTAATTTTAGATGTGTTGTATGGGTCCGCATAGTTGGTACCATTCCAGAGGATTTGATGGCATCTTGAACGTTCCTTCGTCTTGATTCGACGGAAGCAAAAAGATAAAGTACCAAATGACAACCTTTAGATTCAACACCGCAGCATGGCACGTAATCAACGGAAAAGTTCTTCTTGAAAGTTTTTCAAGATGCAAGCATGAAGACTCGTGGGTCAAGCTTTATTGTTGTGTCTGCACTTGTGGATTTAGCGCACACGCGTTGTTGGCTTTCATCAAGCCAGGGATTCCTGTTGCAGCTGTTGGCAGTCATTATTTGAAGTGGTGATCAAACCGCTGATTGCATTGGATAGTACCGGTCTGGAGTTTTTTGCGTTTTTTCGGTTGAATTACATACGGTGCTGTTATGCTCGGGGGTTGGTCTGTGTAGGTGTCTCATTTGTTCGCCTCAGCTGCGGCCGGTCTGAGCTTCGCAGTTTGGCCGTCGCATTTTGTGTGCGCGGAGGAGCACAACAAGTCGTCCTCGTGGCAGTCGGTGCGCCTCGCAACTGTGGTATCAACAATTGCACCAGAGTCATCCATGATATATACACACTCTCTGACGGAGTGTTCATATAGCTAAGGACACTGCCCTGTGCGATGGATTCCTTGAAGTTCGCAACGCTGCAAACCGGATCTTGTACTACTGGGGAGGATGTAATTGCTAATTCAATATGTCGTTGAACTTGGTTGATTCATGTGTTTTTAGGAACAGAACTCTACAGTGCACGTCCTGCATTCAGCCTTACGATTGAGACATGTTTTTGCAATTTGCACTCTGCACTTGGACAGACGTGAGTCTTAGACCTCGTTGCGACTAAAATTGCCGTTTCGATGCAGATGAATTCAATTTGGGAAAATTTCGTGTTGCTGAAATCAAACCACACAAAATGTAATTGACGTAGATGGTTACATGCTGCAATCAGCCTAAATTACATGGCAGATGCATGAGCACCAGACATTGGAGCTCTGGGTAATGTTTCTGGGGCAAATTTTTTGTTAATGCCCTTTTGAGATCGCCACCTCCTCTCAGAACAGGCCATCATTTGTGAGTTGCAGGCATCCTCATGTTTTAATGCACTCTTCTCGTGCAGGTATTTGGCCAAGCCGCTCAAACAATGCACCGTATGCGCGTTGCTTTGCTGTACCAGCGCTTCAAATGCTCTGTGCAGAGCCTCCCCGGGACCTGCGACCCGATCCACAGCTCAGGGTGCGAGAACACACATTTATTATGATAATGATAATATTGATGATAATAATAACGATGATAACAATAATAATTATTTTTTGGATTCTGTTAAGTCGTTCATCTTGTTGGGACTGGTGCCTGATTGCGGTGCAGGGATGGTTGTAGGGTGTGTTTTGCATGGAATGGTTAGTTGCAGGGAACTTCTGCGAGTGATCTTGGTTGATAAGCTGACAGGGTTCCTGTAAAGGTGCAAAGACGGAGATGGTAGGACAGTAGCGAGTAAGGCCAGAGAGTGCGCCATATTGTTTTGAGTCGTTCATTGGTTGAGAGTCTTGTGATATAAAATGCATACGACACATTCAGGAGTCTGCGCAATAAACTAATTAGGTGTTCAGGTGTTCGTACTACTGGAGAAGTTTTGGGGGGTGACGACGGTGCAGTTTGAATATTTGATCCACTGACGCATTTTGTTGCATGTTGTCAGGACCAAGGAGACTGTCAGAAGTAGAATGACATAGTTATTGTTTTTTTTTTGTTTGTTATTGTGTTGGAGAAACGGTTTAGCTATCCATTAGAGGCAAAACCGCAAGCATTGTGACAAGGATTCAGGCGGTGGAACACCGAGCTCGTTTTGATTGGTGTTTGTCAGCAATGAACGATAGTTTCGGGTTTCAATTTCGCAGGTCGCACATTGCTGTAAATGCTGATCAAGGGAGTGTGATACTGTCTGACATGGCGGTTCGGGCCACTCGACGTGACCACTTCTCGGTCCAGGCCGCTCGCGCTGAACACCTTCATCCAGAGACTGTGGTGAATCCTTCTGCCCTCAAGGTACGCTCGAATCAACTGGCATTAATCTGAAACTTTTTCGAGTGATGTTTGTAGAAACCGTAGAGGTGTCCTGAACTTCATTTTCCGGATAATTAGCTTTGTTCGCAGCAGGTAGCCCAGCTGTTAGCACATTGCTGAACGATCAAAGATTCATAGGTTGTATACAACGAGTAGACCTGACAGGTTGTATACTTGTGTGCTAGCCGAAGAGACTGCTGTAGCCCTTGAATTTGTTGAAGTGTCTTGAAGATATACACGCACAACAAATGTGTGATGTCGGTGAATTGGAGCTTCCCTGATTGTCATAATGCTAGCGCACTGATAACCACATGTTGTGCTTGATCCCAGTGCAGTGCTTTTGCAACTCCTTCATACTATTGCCATGCTATCTTTGTGCTTTGTGAGGAGCATGCAATTGGCATGTGTGCATGTATATGACGCTGTGATTATGACTTCCGACATCAACAACTCGGTGCTTTACCTGCCGTGGACTAATTCGGACCATTCGTATTCTGCGTCTGGGAAACTCCATCAGGGAAATTCATCAGCGCTTTGCATTTTTCTTGATTTTCTAACATGCAGTTTGCAAAGAAAAAGCAATATCTTACAAGATTATACCCGAGTGCATATGATACGATCTGTGGGTTTGCGTATTGACTGCAGCAAAATCCAAAAAAGAGGCAGATGATGGAAACAAGCGAGGACGCTTCTGTGCATTGCGGTGTGGGTGTGTATGGTAAGCGGCTGTGCTCGATTGTTGCCCGACGAAGAATGCTAACAAATGCTCCTTCGAGCACACTTGTGCACTAGTGTATGATCTCATGATTTTACACAGGGTTGGACTATCCACTAGCTGTGGTGCATGGTTTTTTCGTGGGTAGTTAAAGTTTTGTATTTCCATCATTTTTCATGCTAGAATTGTCATGTAGAATTGGCATGCCAGTGAATACAGTGATTGTTACAGGACAAACATTGTATTTGCCTTGATGATTTGAGAACATAAAATACAGTCATTTGAAAATGGCTGATCTTGGAGGAAGATATGCTATGCCCATTTCGGTGTTGTTGTCCACTGGTTGCATCACTGCTAGTTCAACAGGGAGCCCCTCGTAAACAATACGCATCCCTTTCAACTGCGTGAATCCACTTGCCAAAGTTTCAGTACCTTTTCATTTTCTGATATCTGTAACATGTATTCGGACAAAAGTGCATCTATCACTTTAGGTATTTGCAAAGTGTACAATTCTACCACAGCAGGATTGGATGCATTGTTCCTCAATGCCCTCACCGATTGAATCAACCCTACAATATGCATCAACTTTATGGCAATGGAATCGATATCATGAATCCTTACTCTCTTTAGGAACATTCTAAATCAAAAACCTGTTAAGTCCCCCCAAAAATACTAATGCACTACATGTTTGCGCAAATGCCTGAGTCGGTATCGGACTTCACATGCATTTTCAGACATCACAAGGCAGTTGATATTGCATGTGGATATGTTGCAATTGAAATTACAATACATGTTCAGCAGTCCTACCGAGTGTTCACTACAGATTCTCCATCAAGTTCCGTTCGAGGTGATGGAAGATGGTGTACACCAATCGTGATGTGCCTTAGACGCGAAGAGGCGTCGCTAGGTCGCTGCTGACCATTGACGTTTGGTGAGTACATTGGGTTTGGCTGCATTTCAAGCCGTCCAGACTCGCTCTTTTCATACTGACTCCACTGTTTAGTGGTCCTTGATGCTGCTCGAAACTTGTCCAACAACATTCCGATACGCCCCATAGCCGCTATTTTCACAGAGAACGCTACAAGAAAAACAAGCATGAGGAACACAGCCACTGTTCCATGGCCCCGTCCGGAACTTGCAGACACAGACTCCCGCTCGTAAACCTGAACAAAAAGAAATAATTGCAGTTCAAGTTCATGTGGGACGCTGATTGAGTACTGCTTGCAATTCTCAAATGTGATGATCACGCAGAACCACGCCACTCAACTAAAATCGTATTGCAACAGCGGTTGTGTTCGGAAGCGCATGTACGCTATACAAGCAACAAGATACAAGAAAAAGCGATCAGTGCTTACAGTTGATGTGTCCAGCTTTATCTTACCTCGCGCACACGAAAGTCTGGCAAGTAGTGCTGTGGGTTGAAGACAGCCAGCACCACCAGAACAATTGATGTGCATGTTGACAGCACAAGAGTGCGATGAAGTAGCCATTCTGTGGACTTTCCAGTTACATTGGCAGGGCGTAACGGAAAGTCCACAAATGTCAGGAGCGGAGCCAACAAGAGCGCACGCAGCATTGCCTGTGACATACAACACCCGTCGCATGAGCACAGTGCTTGCAAGAATCGCTATTCACAACTTTTTTTTTGAATCAGCTTCAAGTCATAACCACAAATATATTTTATGTGGCTTGCAACTAAGTATCTTCATGGGGCATATGCAGCGTGCCCTGTAGCTGAGTTCTCTGAGATGGTAACCTTGTTGACAAGAGGGATACTGTAAATCTGTGTAGTGATAAGGTCGAGTATAATTTGCAAGTGCACGAAATTAGACAACACCAAAAATAACACAAGCCTGTCGATGCATAGAAAGGTATCGTGTTCATCATCTTGATAGAATTCCGCCGAGACTATTAATGCCCAAAGTAGGAGAAACAAATCAAGACAAAGTAAATGCACAGTAAGAGGCCTGACACGTTTACAACAAAGGCTGGATGTGTAATTTGAATTGAGTAGCTTTGCATTAGTTTGCATAAGTTTGCATTGCGAGCAACTGTGAACGAAATTTTCAGCTAGACAGCCTAATGACGTTGGTCAACCTACGTCATTAGGCTGTCTAGCATCAGTGTTCACTGCAGGTGCGCCAAACACTTGCAATGATTCTAGAAAGTTACATGCACATACCTGGGAGTTGCTGCCCAGCGCTCGATAAAGCAGTGCCAAGAAGACAAAGAAATTCATCAAGATCACAAGGCACACCCACTGATGATGTGTGTATGCAAACATGGCGAAGACCCCAATATGAAGTGAAACATCACCCGTGAAGTAAACCAGAGCCATTACCTGCATGCATATGTGTGCATGATATAATCTGTAATTGAGCACAGCATCATTCAAAGACACACAGCCTGATGGTCTACCAGGAAAGTTGGATTAGTTTTTGAACATCACCTTCAAACATAGAAAAGTAGCTATCTCGATGTAGGTCAAATGCACCCAAAAATGAATCAATGAATGAAGCACCTGAACAAGGGCCATGAACAGTATTTGGGTGAACGCATACAAACATTTTAGATAAATCAATGAGATCCAGACAATATCAGCTCATACCATGCCGAAAGTTCCTTGGAGCTTGCCCTTCCAGGCAGAATCGTCGTTCTCCAGTGTCTGTTGTACACAAATATCTGAGATAGTGTGCATGTAGCGATCGAAATTTTCACAGCATTGAGCAGACTGCATACAGTTTGCATTGCATTTGAAACAACCTATCCACGATAAGATATCGATCGCACTCACATCTCACTGTCGACCTCCTTTGACAGCAAACACACTTGCTCGTGCTTGCCCAGTCTAGTAAGGTGTTGTTCAAGCAAAAGAGCCGCAACAAATTTCACATCCTGTTCATGGACGTACCAGCATGGCCGCGGTTTGCATAATGGAAACGAGGCTAACGATGGTTGACACTACAAAAATGGGAACCACTCGCAATTCGTTGTCCACAATGTCAAGCTTCCACTCGGTCCAGAATGTCAATAGCATGTACACCTGAAATAATTGCAGTCGATTGGAAAATCCATTTAACACGCCGCCAATAAATGGATTTTTTTTTTTTTTGGTGTGTATGGAGTATGTGGGAAAATGGGGTACTACCCCTACTGGAGAAGCCATATACGCGAACGTCATATCTGAAGTCCATAACAATACAGTGTCCCTTCACGCAAGGCTGCAACGCCAAGTTCACCATTGCAGGATGCAACCAGGATCTATCACTGCAGTGTGCCCGACTCTTGTGTGCAAGGTCACGAGCGAATTTCACTTACCTTTATGCAAAATATGCAGAAGAAAATCGATTGGATAAACCCAAACTTGCTTCTGAAACATATCTTCGACTGGTGTTCCAAGCATGACCAAGACTACGTAAAATTCAGGTTCATGCGAAAATCTACCAAAATCATGTTGAAAAAACATTCATTTCCATATTGATTAGCACCTGCGCCACTCGTCACTGATTGTGCATGGAAGCAAACATGGATTTGAGGCCTACTGCAGGTTCTCAACTAAATTTGCTGCTTGGCAGATACACGACTCTATAGCTAGTAGCAAAATCAAAGGCCGTTATACGCCAAACATCTCATGCTTTTTTATTGAAGGCGGTACAAACACGGTACTAGCCAGATTTTATCGCTGTACAGCCATTCCACGCAAAAATCTACAGTACGCGTTTTATACAGCAAACACTCACCTGGATAATTGCCATAGGTATTGATTCCATCCCCAGCTGCAGCAGGTGCAACGCCATGAACACTGGGGTTTTGCGTTTTGTGCGAAGAGATTCACGTGCGGACCAAGCGAGCTCCACCAGGCCTAAGCTCCGTATGGATGAGCCCTAGGATGCAACTCCCCACACGCACAAGGTTTGCCGAGTAGAAAATGCATATCAATGCATTTTTGCGAACAAGCAACTTGGGTTACCAGTTTTCAGCGACATACTGAGGCCCATGCTGATGGGTACCTTGCATTGCCCATGAATGGTTTGGAAACTTGTGCTGTGTGTGGATCATCATGTAGATTTTGGTAGTGTGTGAACATGGGCTTTGCATAAAGACGTGTGACACCAAATGTCTTCATTTGCTGGCCACATGAAGTGTTCGACTTTCAGAGATCCAGCTAAAGGCAAAACTATCCCAACGAAATCATGAGGACTAGGAAAAGGTCTGGAATTCAGCATATTGCAGTTGCAATTCCGACTATCACAACGATTTTTGGCAGAGGTATCAGATCTTCACACTGCCCTTCAATCATGGAGGTATACCACGTAAACACCAGATTGGAAACGCTAACATCCTAAAGTCCCTCTTTCAAACTATACAGACATTCTCAAGCGGCGTATTTTGAATGGCAACGGACCACTTGTCTCACACCCTTACATCCCGAATCTTGGATGACATCCAAAGCTAGTCCCTTGAATTGATGGAAGCAAGCTCACTCTAAACAAAGAGACAATCACCAGCTCAGGGCGTCAGGGCTGGACAACAGCGCACCTTGAATCCTCGTGCCCACTGTAGAGACCCGTGCGCAAGGTGCGGGGAGAGAGAGAGCACCAGCACCGCCGCGCACCACCACGACTTACCTCGTCTCAGGAGCATGGGTGCCAGAAGCAAGTCCGTCAACCAATTGACGTACCTGGGACAGTTTCAAAGTGAAGACGAGGTGGAGGGAAGGGCATGGGCAAAGCATGCACAGTGTTCCAGTCCCACAACCTCGTTGAGCGAAACAGAACTGGTGGCACAAAATTGCAGTGGATCATTCCAAGTTCAACAGCGGATTCATCATTGATTCTTGGGGGATTGTCAGGTGTGGCAGCACCACCAGCTACGCATGCAACACGTTTCCGTCGCGCAGGCGGTTACACGAATGGGACTACCTAAACTGTCGTGGTATGTTGGATCTCACCATGCGCACTGCACACATCTTGCGTAGGCACAGGACATCGCGGATTGCGACGACATTCTCAAACAGACCACGGTACGCAACAATACCATGCATCACACCTGCACCGGTTTGTGCAATTCTGATATGTCCGTGGCAGAACACCGTTAGCTCGGAACTTGAGAAACCAATGCAGCTAGCATAGCTGGTGGTGCTGAGCCCTGACAACGTTCGACGACAGTAGTAATTTACAGACTCATTCTCTAAAGCAAATTGTGATTTCGACCACAGACAAATGTGTCACCTCAGATGTCGTCGCGTATGAGCAAGGATACTTGTCACAAATTGTGCTCCAACTTCATTTGTCCTTGTACTCTGACTGCAACGATATGAGAGCCTTGAAAAAGCATATACAGCAAGCCCCTCAAGTTCAAAAGTATCGGCATCACATTCAAGAAACTATTGCAATGTCTGCTTCTTCGCAATGTCATGAAAACGGGCGGCGCGCACCAGAGGG
>NHOP01000108.1:0-20291 GCA_018697155.1 Pyramimonas parkeae | reverse complement strand
AGTACTTGACTTGTGACGACCTTGATTTGCAGGCTTGGCGCAACATTCGTAGCTTGGGACTATGTTTGACGCTCAGGAGTTTGCATGGTACCACAATGCAGTGATGAATAATCCACTTTTCCGTATGGTCAATGGTCGCATACCTCGCTCCCTAGCGCCAAATGTCTGCATGGAATCATGTTTGCAATATCCGCCGTGAATGTTTCCAGGAAAAAGTTTCGTTGATATTTGTTTGCAGTGCTAATGTCGGCAGTCTGCTTTCGTGTAAATTCTGCAAGACAGCTGAAGCCACGTGAGTCATGCCACAGGCTAATCGGTCCGTGCACGGACAAAAATGACACAATATCGACTTATTTCAAAAGGCAGAACGCCGCATGGAACCCTGATTACAGACTGCTAGCATACATGGCGATTGATTGGGTGGAGCACAGCCCCACCAGCCACGGTTGCTATGTCGATTTCTACCACACGAGAAGGCATGCTTGTTCTTCGATGGGGCAAACGAAAGTGCGCGATCCGCACTCCAGCATGCCGACTTGGCGCACTCGTGGGTAGTTTCAGGGAACGGGGTCGGATGTGTGATTTCATCAAGGCACACTTTGCGAACCCGTGCGCATCGCGGAGTTAGAGACGATTCCGCCTTGGTATTAAGGCTCCCTCTTCAAAAAATTGCAACCCCGCTGACACGAAGTACCAATCATTCAGGACTCGCAGCGTAGTTGCCCATGTCCCCTCTTGCGCATGCTGGAGTCCTCAGTGTGCATGGATGCGCTCTCTTGGCGCAGCGGCCATCAATTCAATGCAGCCTCGGGAGCGCAAGCTCGCGCCAAGCTGTCAAGATCCCTGCCCCTTCTGTGCACTTGTGACGTTCCCTGTTGTGCAAACGCGTGCGTGTTGAGGTTGCCTGGTGGGTGGGGGCTGCGGCAGGTGGTGCTATGGCTACGAGGCTCGGCGCTGCGCAGACCTGCGTTGGCGGTGCTAGTTGTGTTTGTCCTGGGCGCGCTGGTGTACATCCACGCGCACACAGCAAGATTCAACCGGCACAACATCCAGTTCCGGTGGATCGCGCTCACCATGCATCCAACAAAGGCCCCCAGAGAGGGGGTTTCACAACCTACATGTGAGTTGGGTCCCATGACGGGCAACTCATAATGTAGGGCAATGCTTGCGCTTTTGAAGGACGCTGGATTGAATCGGGATGTGGCTGACGATTGTGCCTAGGCAGTGCTGGCTGGTGGGTCTGGTTGAGTTGGAGCATATGGGCTTGGCGATCGCTGAATCAAGGAGATGCTGGCTTGTTGATTGGTTGCCCGAACATCGGACCTTGTGTCAGCCATTTGAGATGCTAATGGAGATGTGATGCCAGAGACAAGCAGCGGTTGGAATCCAAGGCGGGCCGGTTCTGTCACGTGATACATCGAATGCTAGCAAAATTAATTTACTGATTGACCTGGCTGGTTCTAATTGTAGGTCACCATGTCGGGTGGCCTAGTTGGTAAGGAGTCACCTTGATATCGGCTTGCCTGATTTCAAGCCCCAGCATGGACAGATACGGTCTCGGCCGATGATTTATACCAAGGGCAGCGCTCGTTTCGCGGATCATCATCGATTTACGAGTGATTGCATCCATCCCCTTAACAACCACCATGACAGGTGCTTCCTCAACCGATGAAACATAACACGCCACGGCGGCTTAGCAGGTCATCTTTGTTCGGCGAGTGATTATATACCAATCGCCTAGACAACCACCATGACAACTGGTGGCTCAATAGTTTAAGTCTGGTAGCGTCGCCGGGATCATTGTAGACATCGCAATTGTAAGCCTCATTGCTGCATTGACGCAATCAGTGTTCCTCCATGATATCACATTCAGTGATTTTTATACTTTGATGGCGTTTGCCTGCTCTGGCTCGCTGCTTGATTGCGGATAAAGGCAATGGTGTGTGCATGCTTAGTGTTCATGTGACATGTGCCGGGCGCGTCTGCGTGCACCCGAGTATGTTGGTAGTGTGTGAGTGAAGGTAAGGCTCAGGCTTTCGATTTCAGCTTTCTTGGTACCTGTGCCCATTTGGTGTCTTGGGCCGGCGTATTCACGCAGTCCACATCCGCAACGAGGGTTGCATATATCATCCCACTGTCCTCGTTGTGTTCGTGATCTGTGGAGGTGACTGCAATCAATCCATTTTGCGAATGCCTAGGATGTCAACTCCTGAAAGGACGCGACGCCTTGATATTTTCTGGCAATTGGTTTTATGTATTTTTGTCCAGCTACCGCTTCTCCTGCGAACCCCTTGATGGCTGAACCGGGCCACCAAATGTTCCAGTACATGCACATGGGCATGCTCGAGAAGCTTCCTAACGGATCCATCGCCGCAGTGTTTCAGGTACACTTTATTGATTGATGGTCTTGCAATGGATGCCTGGGTACCCTTAATGTGGTTTTCTGTTGCCAGTGTGTGTGCTAAACGACATCCCAGTACACAGATATCCAGGGCAGACATGACGTGGATATTGAAATTCGACTCAGCGGCCTAGCTCAAGGGAGTTGGGGAAGATCAATTTTCCAGATAATATATAGATGTGTGCTAGGATGAGAGTTTCCTTGTTTTACCCTGTTGCATGCATTATTTTGCCGCGAGAACATGGCTTGTGAAAGGATACTGCATGTAAACTGCTTTGGACTCCATGTTTTCCTTTGAAACACAATGTATGCTCACAATATGATATCCGAGTGATTTTGAACCAAGCACCATGATTGATTTTACAAGGATGTCCAAAGATCAACAGGCTGTTCCGAGATGGGAGAGCGAGATATGTCTTCTTGGATCCTACATCATGTACCGCGCGATGTTTGTGTGAAGTGAAACACAGATTTTCAGGCTTACCTCAAACTGAGTATCTAGCTTGTGATTCAAGCGCAATATGTATTTCTCAACCATCTTGCATGCCCTGAACATCTCTGGGTTGTGTGCATGCAGTGCTTTCACATTGGCAGCTATGTGGTGGTCCACTGAGACAAATGTAGTTGCCATCAGGGTGCCCCGTCATGGCCCCACCCGCATGCAGTCTTAGAGATACTTTATATGTTTTTCGGTCCGAATGGTGCACTATGTGAGAGCCTAGAAAGCGCATGTCGTGGATGAAGATCTATCCCGCCTTCCCTAGTGAGGAGATGGATTTGAGAACCTCTTTGGGATGTTCCCAGGCATCAAGCGTCTACTACGAAGGCAGCGAAGAGCAAGGACTCTTCTGGACTACTTCACACGACGGAGAAGAGTGGACGCTGCCGTCGCTGCTTGTGCAAGTGAGAGATCCCGTGGCCAATCAACGGCCGTGTTTTTTAAGAAGCCCAGGCTTCAAACTCATGCATGCGCTATGCGACTGGCAACTGGCAAACTGGAGGAAAGGGGTTTGCAGTCGGGGGCTGGTCCAGTTTCTAGATCCCTTGTTATTTCACAGGCGGCTGTACAGCTAGACAAACCAGCACCTGGAAAGTTGTTTATGAAGAATGGTTGTTGTCGATTAACGGTTGAAAGTCTGTCAAATTGTTTTGACCGAGGCGTTTGAATGAGGTTTCCGCGTTCATAAGGCCCTCTGGGAAGTCATGCGAGAGTGGATGCGCATACAAGTGGATATGGATAGTGCGGAACTTGAGTTTTGCCGAACAAATACCCGCAACGGCACTGGTAGTGCTCAATTACCCTGGGGCAGGGCGACTGGCACTGGCCCACCTTGAAGTCCAAGTTGCTCATGGCGCAAAACCAGCGCATTGTTGGAGTCCACTGAAGTGGTAACAACACTGCATGCGAGCGTTGTGGAGACGGCAACACACAATCGCCTTCAATAGACTTGGAACCAGCTGAATCAAGCGACGCAGTTTGAGCAGTTGTGTGGTCATAGGTTAGAGCCTTTGAGCAGTGGCAATACGTCCCCAGCTGTTGGATTTCTCAATATCCGATGACTGGAAGTTCATATTTTTGAAAACAGAGCGGCTATGTCCCTTGCTTCGGCAACCTGCAATGGTTTCGGTGTCTTGAACAGCAAATTTGGGTTACATGATAAACAGCATGCAAACAATTGGGTTGGTATCCCATTCAGTTGATCAGCTGCCTCAGTTGGTAAAGGTTGGCCTGTTGCAAATTCTGGTTGGCCTATTCCAAGTGAAGAAGTGGGCTCGTGTTGCGTCGTAGAAAGCGTGTAAGTATGACAGCCATCTATGTCACAGCAACTTTCGATGTTGTGCTATGTTTGTCGAAAACGGAATCACAAGTTCGATTCTGATTAAGGGTGTTTTTGATCGTGCACTTTCTCTTGAACCACTGCAGAATTCGACTTTTCCAACCATTAGATTGACCAATCATACCTGTCATCCGGTCGCATCAGTCTACATTTTCAGCCTGGTTCGTTTTGGGTTGCTCAACTTCGGCGCGATTACAATCAAAGCACAACCATCTATGGAGGGCTTGTTGTGTGTAGTAACGCACGCGACTGCGATTGTTGTCAGGGGAAATCTCAATATATGCAATATCAGGTGAAGTTTCCTGTGTATCAATTTGGATGAAGTTAGTGTGTTGCGCCTGCACACGTTAATGTCGTCAAGCTATATATTTTGAGAGTCATGTTTGGGAGATGTGTTTTGCTCAGTCCGAAGGGACCCCTATATGGAGCCCCGTGATGCATTCGGAGGGCGGGCGGGTCTGGACCTTCTTCAGCCGCAGCGACGTGCGGACCAAGTACTGGGACAAGGCGCGTGGTGTGGTGAGTGCGCATCCGCAAGCTGCAAATCATCAAATGAATGGAGGACTTGATGTGTAGCCTTCAGCTTGCTGCTTCGTTTTTTACACGCGGCTCGTTAGCTGCTCATTGCTTTGCTGGAGTGTCAGGAGGTTATTGAATGCCTTCTCAAGGAACGAGATTCCCTTGGACCCAACTTGCGCCGGATTTACTTGCACCCATGTATTGTTCAACATTGTATCTGTGCATTGTGTGAGAATCTGTGACGGCTGAGCCGTTCGCCGTATTTCCCAATGTCGCAAGATGATCCTGAAAATGAGAGACACGATAACATGTGTCGATGTATAAGGTCATATGCTGTGATTTGCACATGGCTGCGTAAACAAGTAGACAATGGATGAAGCATCTTTTTCAAACAAAAGCCAAGTTTGGAAGTGCTAGCTCTGTAAACAAAGCAATCACCTCGGGAGTGTCTTGTACACATATCCCCAGGCTGCTGGTACAAGCTGACAAGCTGAGGCTTGTTGGCTAGCATTAGGATAACGTTAAGACACCGTGTACATGCTACATCAAGATTGATGCGGCTATGCGTGAAGTCGTCTCTGAACTGTGCAGACATATATCGTTATCAGGAAGAGAACCCCTAATTCATTGTCATATATGCACCTGTAGCGCTGGACTTCCATACCGAGGGGGCCCAAGCTGTCAACAGAAAAATGAATGAGTGATGCACTGTGAACGGTGTGATCAATATCGTACGTGAAGGGCCAGTGCAACCATGTTAAGCAAGCTCGTTTTTCGACCTTCACTATCGTAAATGGCATGACGATGTTAGCGACGCAATTCATCATGTCTGTTCAAGCAATTAGACTACCTACAGTATGTTTTATGGTCCGACAGACGGTTCGAAAAGGGATCCATTGGCTTAAACATGCTGGGCCTGTACAAGTCAGTGTGGCCTGATTCATGCAGTGCTGAAACCAAGTGTTGATAAGGAAAAATTTTCTTGTCACTATTTTTTCATGCTTAAAGCGATACAGATCTAAAGAAATCACGAGCTGATTTCCCTCATGTGCTTGCTTTCAGATAACGAACAACTTTTTTGTGCAGATTCATTTTTTGTTTCTTGTGTTTGTTTTGTATTCATCATGCACAATGTTTTGGCATCATGGGCCTTTGGAAGCAATACAGGAAGAGACACCAATGGCACTGCATGTTCGACGAACCACTTTTCCACATTGGCGCGTGATCCATGTGGTTGCTCAGACTTTCATGGGTGTGCCCCTATGAGGCCTGTCACCATCTATCCTGTAGAAAACGTCCCACTGCGCGCATACTCTATGTCTGCATGCATGTGATCTTTGTGCACTTTTTGGTTGACTGATCTGTTTGATATGGATTTCAATTTATCGCTTGGCGGATATGGCCGCCCAGCAAATTGTGGTAGAATGCTGCTGTCCATGCACGTTTTGCTCTGCCCTCATGAAAATTGCATCCTGGATTCTTGGCCGTGATCCCAGGCAGCGGGCGTTTGATCCGTTTGTTCAATTAGTGCTTGCCCTGTGACTGGAGGGTTCGGATTTGATTGCGGAGTACAATTTTCCTCCTGCCTACTCAATTGACAGTGATCTGGCAGGTTTGAACGTGTTCAAATGTGCGCTAGGCTTGTGGGCTTGACGCAGTTCCGGTTCTCTCCTGGGGGCGACATCCTGGCGATCTCCAGTGACAACTCAGGGCTCACATGGACTCCCCCTCAAATCGTATTCTCGTACGAATCTGAAAACGAGATTCCCAAGGTGTGCGCCGATTTGATCTTCCCTTATATCCAAATATTGTACTTCAGTTTCTGTTTTGTGCGCACGGTCATGTATTTTATTCATCTCGCTTTGCACTGCTTTGATTCTTCAATGGTATTCCAAAGTGCTGTGCAGTCTGAGGGCTCGCAGAACACCACTTTGTGCGCTGTAGTTCTCAGAAATTGTTCTGATGACTGCAGGGTCTAGGGTATATCTCTGTGATAGACAGAGTGATAGAGACTATGTGGGAAAATTGATGTAATCTGGAGAACCACCAAACCACCCAAGTATGCAAGTGGATTGAGGTGTGATGTTTGCAAGGAATTTGCATGCGATTCGCAGAACTACTGGCAGGATTGTAAGGTTCTGATGTATATGGAGGTTATATGGATATGGATGCGCTGGTACACTTCTTCTACCTACGAAGTGTTTGAGAATTTGGTGTGTGCTGCATCTACATTTTGGCAGGTTCTAGCAAATAAACTGATAGTGCTGACGAACGGAGCATGGGCGCTACCCTTTTGGCGCGAGCCCTGTAAGAAATGCATATTTGACCCGATCACCCATCCCAAGGTAAACGCTTAAGGACCTTTGATCGGATGACGTGCATAATTCGAAGTATGGATACTATTTTTTGGACCCACAATCAAGGGGCACAACCAGTATGCTCATTGACACCATAACTGTGATATCTTTCAAGTGCAACAATACTTAACTATGTTCGAGATCGTAGCCCAGCATTCCACTGTGTTTGTTCTCCGTTTTGTTTGATTTGGGGTTTAGATTCCTGTTGACAAGTGGCTTGTGAAATGCTTTAGTCGCATGAACAATTAGGCATGCCTTTTCAAGTATGAAGAGTATCTGCACATCAAGGCCATTGCAGCAATTCAGACGATAACATTTGTCGCATGTTCAGCTTGGGATCGTCCACATGGCTGCTGGCAGCTCATGCCATGCACTTCTGTATAGTTTTGAACTTGCCATTACAGTGCGTTGCCATTTTGATGTGGGATGTACAGGTGAAAGGTAGTGCAGGGCTACTAGTTTCTGGGAACCAAGGTCTCACCTGGGAGCCTCAAGGTCACATCCAGGATGAGGACACTTGGCTGATTGAGAACTCGGTGGTTGAATTGCCAGGCTTGCGACTTCTGCAGTTCTTTCGCACTTCGCAAGGATACCTCTACTACAGCATGTCATACGATATGGGTGTTTCTTGGACACAAGCTAAACCGTCCATGCTCAGAAATCCGAACAGCAAGTCACATGTGCTGCGCATCAGGTTTGTTCGTCTCATGAATATTTCGCTACATTTTACACATTAGCATTGAGTGCCTGTTTCAGTTTGAGTGGCCTGTTATGCACAGTTGGAAAATGCCATGCTGAACAGTAGGCAGAAACTTGTCGTTTTTTTGAATGAGCATTTACAACTTCGATCTGTATGTATTTTCTTCATCATGCATGTGATCTTTTTGTGGGTTGAAGGTATCAGATCACATCATATTGCAGGATGTCTTAAGCGCTTGTTTTGCGGTTCCGGCAAGTGCACCCACTCTATTTGACATCATCACATGAGAAGAAAGTAGATGAAAAGGGTGGGTGTTCTTCCATTTGCAGTGCCAGGCCAGCGAAGCCAGAAAAGTTGGAAAAAGAAACTCCGGCTCTGTTGACCGATGGACCTCTGTTGTGTGCTTTCAATAATTCGCCGAATCGGCGCACTCCGCTTGCAATCAGCATATCACACGACGAGGGACGTCACTGGAGTCTACTGGCTAGTGTGGAAACTAACTGGGACCTTCAGGTACGACGTTGATGCATATTGGGCCATGACCCCTGCTAAATGAGTAACGATCCATGCCAACTGAGTCAAATGCCAAAGGAATGATATGCTTGTTCACTCTAGGATCATCTGTATTTGCCGTACACCCAATTGAAACAGACGGTGCACTGTCTGCACTGGACTGTGGAGCACTTGAACCAATGTGTTTCTTCGTACCTAGGAGCATAAATGCCTTCAAAGCTGCCATGCTACAGCATCTTGGAAAGCAGGAGCAAGATCACAGAATTTTTAGGTTTTTTGTCCCTTTTGGGTGCATTCATAATTCTCAACTGTCATGTGCATACGTGGTGAAAGCTGTATATAATGATAGAATATAAGAATACATATCTTCACATGATTATAAACTACGCGTACCTGAATATGCTCATTGTACACTCCACCAACAAGTGTGTGCACAAATGTGAGAGTACTTGATACATCGTTCTTACTCTATGCTGCGCAAACTTCCTCCATGAATCATGTTTTTCAAGTTTCACCAGTTTCGAGGCTTCGCCCATGTAGGTTGTGGTCAAATCAACTGCCCAAACGCTAGCCTCGTGCTGGGTTTTAGGCGGCAATGAACTAACAGATTTTGTTTGTGTGCGGAATCCCAGTATGCATACCCCACCATGTTGGAGACAGAGAATAAGTTGTATGTCATATACGCAGTGATGCGGAAGGACCCGGACATGAGATTAGTTGCACTAGGAATAAGACTAGCCAGTTTTCATTTGGTAGGTGTTGAGTGAATGTTTAGCATATGTCAGGTCTTCAGTATTCAACTTGATAGCCAAGCAAGTCAATTTACGGCACTAGTTGAAATGTACTTGCTTGTTGATGCTCTAGGCTGTTGGAAAAGATGGAGAGCTACATACTTGGATGATAATGCGCAGCAAACGAATCGAGAAGTGAAATTCTAACCTCGGATATCAGGGACCCGCGCAGCGCGCTAATGCGACCAACAACAAAATCGTGATCATAAAATCTTGCTGTACATCCTAATAATACCTGTTGTACCATGTTAAAAAGTAATTTAAATTCAATATGCATGTGCTATTCATTCATGCGCCAGTGACACAACGCCTTGTCCACACCAAAAAATGTGAACAATATTTCAGAGATACCTTTTCGAGGTCCAGGTGGGTTTATGCAACTGTCATGTATTCAGTAAGCACATGCTGCCACCTAGAACGAAAAACCAGAGAAACCAGCTCTTAAATGCGATACACCCCGGCACGTTGTACAATACATTTCCACTGTCAATCGTTTCTCTGGACTAGCTGCGGTGCTTCGAGACTGGACCACCACCAAGGCGTCATGACGAGGAATGAATGAAATGCTGACAACGGCACGCCCGCTTTATATGATTGGATACGATAGATAACTGTGCGTCACATTGTTGATGTCGGACGCGGTCGATTCATGCCAGCGCTACAATGAGAAATTTCAATAATCGTTGAAAAAATCGAATCGATAAAATATTTATAAGGCGCTTGCAAGCTCCGATGCGGTCGCCAAGGTAAGAACGTCAAATGAAATACTATGTCATGAGCCATTCAATAGGACGGATATATTCTTAACACGTATCTGGTAAGGGGGGCGAGTGCGCAACATGGGATTGTAAGAATGATCGAGTGCTCTGACGGCTGATTCTCTGTTTATGATTCCTTACGGAGATCGACTGATGTCCCGAATTTAACCTGCATTTATTGACATGTTCTGAAAATGAAACAATTGGGTATTGAATCAGATTTCTCAATTCTCCAAAGGAATACCAAGTGTGGGCGCGCTTTCCTGCAGACTATAAACTCCATACGGGCACCATTTTGTCAAGTTATATCAATCGCTGTGAAGCGGGTATCATCTGACTGGTATGTCCTGCAACATGTCAGACTTAGGCAATTTGATTCAGAATTGCGGTGATCTGTTTCCAACCCACGCTTCTACTACAAAATTCAAGTGAACATCATATTTCTCCATCCGGTGCATGTTGATGATTTTGCTTGTGCAGTCACAGTTTGCGCATCGAAAACGCATGTGAGATGGGTATTACTGGACTGGATCATCATGTTCCTTGCGTACACCAATGCAAGACTGATGAAGCTGAAGGATACAGCGTTTGGACTCACCGAACAAAAAACTGAATTTAAAGCAAAAGTACACAATCATCCTGGAGCATCGAGAAATCCGATGCGATTATTCACGTCATGGAATGATGGTGCACCTAATATCACATGTAATCCTATGACAAAATTCCATTCGTATCAAGGGCATGAAGGATCCTGGAGTTTTCGGATTGATATACTGAAGATACTGTGCGTACGAGCTAGCTGAAACATGTATGTTGCGTACCACATCAGCCACATAACCTTATATCGGTGGGGCAAACTGGCCAAGTAAAACGGACACAACTGAATTCGCCCAATTTCATCAATTGCACATAGCTACATGATCTGTTTCACGAATAAAAGTTCTTGTATGATTGACAGGAATTCTTTTGGAGAGTATGACAAATACTTCAAAATGAATTAGATACAACTGGTGGAGTCTTAACTGAAGCGGTGATTACAGTCACTCGAAGCGCATAAGGCAAAAAAGCTAGTTGGCGACAGACGTCTTAGGCATGAGAAACGAGATGGCCATTTAAGTGATATCAAAGAAAAATTTTCACATGCAGAAGTTGAATTTCATGAAAAGCACGGTGTACCCGATGGCGAATTGTGATGTTATGGTACTTAGGTTACGAGTTACAATTCATAATGTCTGAGTTTTGTACGATGCTCATCATCCTATGATGATCAGCACACTATCGTAGGATGTGTTGACGTGGAGGTATTTTCGCGTGGTCGCCCTGGATATACTGGAAAATCTCAGTGTCAAATAGTTGACAGTATTCTTGATGATGCTTATGAATACCCATGAGTTGGAGCAAGATTCTATGGCAATCTAGTATACAGTGTAAACTTCAATATGAAAGTGTTCCGCAAGACTGTCGAAGACTGTAGCAAGAGTCCGACAAATACATATGCATCGTTTACATTCATCTTGTTGAGGGGGCACCGCACATCCTCATGCGTACCCTGTCACACAACGGTGTACACATCAGGTTGATGCGTCATACGCCTTGCAATGTAGGCGAAGGAAGTTGGTCGTGCGGGACTACATCCACATCTCAGTGCCAGGCATAATGAAGTATCGCAGGTTGCAGAAATCTAAACCCCGCACATAATGTGCTAGGAGGGTTCGAACCAAAATTATCAAATTTGTTGAAACCCTGCTAGCGTACGGTTTATTGATCACTGTATAATCGATTCGCACCGTTTGGCTTTTGTACGGTTCGATGAGAATCAAGGTCACAATTATGAATTTATTCAGTTGCATTTTTATTGGATATCGTAGCACGACAAATAATTTATCTGAACAATGACGGAATGCATTGGTATAATGCTGTATACCTTCAAATATCTTGCATCTTTAACGCGTATCGAGATCTCAGATTGACAGTGTATCCAGAACCAAACGCAAACCTCGCCCCATACCCAAGTTGTGCAAGAGTGCAAGGAAGGTTCTTGTCTTCCAAGACAGCCTAGTTCTAGCGACGACGCCAACATCAACAGTCGTACGGATTCCAGATGAGGTCTTCTGCTTTTGAAGCCACACTAACAGACGAGTATGGTTGTTGGCGGTATGCAGCAACACTTTCCAACCCTTGCTCGTGGTTATGGACCTGCAGTGACGGCTGGACGGGAAAATATATCCCAATGGTCACGAACAATTGATTGCAACAAAGGCTGCGGCAGTATATAAGCATATGGTATACTTGAACACAAAGTGTTGCGAGAACGCGAGCATCCAAAAGCTTATAACGAAATTCACTGCCAACACTAACATAGCACTAATGTTGATATTGCGTGCACAACAAAAGTTGCAAAAGCTTCTCGTGACAGTATACACCAACGAATACATTCATTAAAGCTCACCTGCAATTGGCTGTGTGAAGGCTCTATGTTGATTGTATGTTGATCTGGGGTGTAATTCGTCACATTGGATGGAGCGCCAAGGCCAATATGGGTCGTGTGATACTCCATTTGCACCTCTGTATCAATTTGTGCAGCTAGAACAAGTCCGGCTGCCTGAAAATCCACACCAGCAAAACTGGATATTTAGCTCGAATTTCGAAATGTATACTAGCATTTGCTCCAATACAAACTCATCTTTGAGGCACATTTCTTTCATTTGGTGAAGTTATTGTTATTGAAAACGAATGCTTGGATGTTAACCAGGTATTTGAACAAATGCTTGAACTTCAGTGTACACCATAATGTACCTTCTCTGCACGAGCCCATAGCTCCTGTGCCCTCCACATGACCGCCCATGCTTGCTGATTATCGTGTTGATATTGCAAGCGTTGAGCCTCGGCTGCAGACTGTCTGGCTAGATAGGTTGAATGATCTACCTCCGTCTGTAAACGCTCCAAACTGCTAGATTTTGAGTGATAACTTTGCCCCTGGCAGCGTGAAATTTGCAACACAAGGTATCAATGACTCAGAACTTCACGAAGGCAGCACAAGGATCTCTGTCAATTTGCAAAGGGTATCTTGCATAGCTCAAGAAATGATACATGGAAAACTGATAGGGTGCACAGCTTTCACCGCGTTTCCGCAAGGAACCACTCCAGGACTGACAATTACGCAATAAAGAAAGGTACGGTGAAAGACACACCATACCGTTCAAGCAGCGGGTCAAAGGTTTCCAATCGCATCAAGCAGTCTTATAGTAGCAGCAGAACCCAGAAAACTACCACAGAACGTTATAAGCGCACCTGAACCCTATGGGATGGCAACAAGCTACATGAACTTTGGTTCGCAGGAGGCCTGATGGCATTCAGAATTGATTTCTCCAGGGGAGTCGTTCCAGGAGAAGAGGGAGGCGATGAGGGACGGGATTCCCTCAACTGATCAGTTATTAGAACATCAGGGCGAGTGGCTGCCTCATGGTGCTGGATGTTTGCCAGGATGGGCTTTATCCGCTCGTCGTGTGCCGGTCTGAGAACTGGCTGATCAATATCAAACGAGAAATCACCATTAGTAGACTGCACTTCCTGTACTCCAGTGATTGCGTGCACTGCTGCACGGGCTGCAATGTCAGCTGCGCTTGCAGCTATTTGAATGGCCTCGAAGGAGTCCTGGGCCTTTGACAGCTCACTCCCAGCCTGTATGAAAGTTTTGCACACAATCTGTGACACTCATACTGGGAACATGTCTAAGGATGCGGAATTCAATTCCACAGAGCTGTTCACAAAAAAAAGTGAACATCTCAAATCTAGAAACCCAACCTCAATCAACGCACATTATATCCAAATCTTCTGCCTTTCCCTTTGACTGCACATGACAGGCAGGTGCAAACCTCCTGGGCGCGGGTGCACCATCGGCGCGACAGCACCAAGGCCGCAGCGGCTAATTCGGAATGTCCTTGGCTGCTGAGTCTTTCGGATTCACATTGCAACTGGGCTCTCCTGCTGGAGGCTTGAGCAGCATCAGCTTGCAACCGTTGCATAACTGCAAATAACTCAGAACCAGCTCCTTGAGCTGTCAATCCTGCTCCGGCGTCGTCGCGCTCATCCGATTCCTGGAGAGCTCTAGCGCGCGCCTCGTTTGTCCAAAATGCGGCTAGCTGCTCACGCGACTGTGTGTTGCACAGCACGCGGGAGCACCCACACCCTGAGAAGTACTACATGGCAACACACAGAGCCAACACTTGCAGAACACCAAGCAACGCAACAAAACTCGAAATCAGGAGCTCTGTGACAAATGGTGCATGAGTGTCTACGTTTACGTTGAAATCATGTACAAACCCTTTGTCCCTGCTCCTACCGCGCTTGCACGCTGAATCCACTGATGGGCCAATGCGAAAGCTGCTGATGCTTCCTGCAACAGCCCGGCGTGCACAAGCTCCTCTGCCTTGGTCTTCACGTGGTTGGCTTGGGACTCTGCCTCGTGGATGGCAGCTCGCAGCCGCACAGCGTCGCTGGATGTCTCCTCGAGTTTCACATCCTGCATCGAGCGCAGGTCAGGCGTGTGTGTTAAGTGAATTTCAATAATTGTTCGAAGTTCCGATATGGGGAGACTATCAAATGATAACGATATATTGGCCTTGCTGGCAGTAGTAATGGTACAGGGGTTATGCATTTCAGTCATGCACAATACATATATCCATCCAAGTGCATTCCGCATTCAAAAAACTTCTGAAATGGTGCTGCTTAAATACAACACCACAGACTTGACACAAGTACACAAAATGCACGCACACAGATAACTACATGCTGGTTCAAGACAATAAAAGTGAAAACCATTACCATGACAAGACAGAACCATGGTCAACAACGCAGGTGTGCAACTAACCGTTGAAACACTAGTGAACTCCCAAAATGCGAAAACTTTAGTGTAGCAACACAAGTACAATCATATCACAAACTGCACCCTGACATTGTTTGCAATTCTGCAATAATCAACAGTCACATGGTGGCTGCAAGCATACGGAAGCCTGTTTCCTTTGGATTTGACTGCTTTGTATTCGTCCAAACACAAAGCATTCAAATCCAAATCAATCAATACGCCACTCAAGTTGCAAACACGGACTCACCTGCTGGACATCCGCCGAAGGAATCTCTGTCAGCGCAAAGGTTTCTTCCATTTCAGTCTCCTCCTCCGTCTGCGTGCAAGACTCTTGCACTTGCCTGCGGGGTTCCAGGACCTCTGATGCCTGGTCAATTACAACATGCTCTGCTGGCTCGTTGACTGCCAGTACAGCTTCTTTTACCTCCGCGTGAAGGGCGCTTTCCTTGGTTGCAACAAGGTCTACTTGAGCTTGGATCTGCTGAAGGAGAGCAGCAATCTGTAAACACAGCAAAACAACAATTAGACAGCCTGTCGGTGTGAGATGAAGAGGCCATCTTTACCCAAACCCATGGTAAGAGTTGGAGTTGAACCACAACCATGTCGCTGCAAAAACATGCGGCTCATTTTACCCAAATTGCCCATATTGCGATTCGAAGAATCACTGCTTGAAAGTACTCACCTGCTCTGCGCGCCTGTACTCTCTGCGCGCAAGCAATGCCGCAGCCGCCCCAGCTTGGTCGCTTCTTTCTCGATCCAAACTGCGCAACACGCTCTCAGCCTCCCTTGCTCTGGAAGTCGCTTCCAACAACTCAGACTGCACATGGCATTGCAATGCTCGCACAGAAGAGGCTTCGCTTTGGATCTTCTCATGGGCTTTTCTCAATGTACTACCAGGGATATCGTCTCTTGTCATTTCACAGTTGCTGGATTGAGCGGAAGGGTGCGCGTGCCGGCGTTCTGCAGCTAGCGCGCAGGTTTGGGCCTTGTGGAACTCGAGCATTTTCTGAAGAGAAGCGAGCATACAGACACAGGGCACAAAGCTGCACATGACTCTTGCACCACACATCGTTTTTGGAACTCACCATGAATTCTTTTGCAGTCAATGGTCACTGTTTACAGAAGTTGAATTTGTTTCTTCAACTCTGAGTAAACCTCAAGCCTTAGTCATATTGTTTCCTCCACCAACGACATATAATTGCGTTCATTGACGGAAATCCAAAGCTACCGATAGGCAGCAAGAGGTTCTGAACTGCTTTCAATGTTTTGGTGATATTGAAAAGATAGATTGTTGGTAACACACGACTCAGAAAAAATCATGAAAAAGAGAAACATTTGTATTAATGATAACACACAATGAAATTTGAAAAGACTCAACTAAGGACTCAATGGTCGCTTACATGTTTAAGGGAAACTACACGTTGATTCAGATTCATGTCTTAGTGTATTCATGTCTATGCCCCATATCGATTGCAGAGTAGCTGCTGACCAAACACAAAGGGGTCGTTCATACTCCATCTTCCTAGATTCACCGGATATCCTACAAGGGTACAATCTGATATCCGCAATGTACTAAAGCAAAAGACATTTCACACGGTCATGCAATGCACACCCACCTGACCTCGCCTCAACCGAGCACGTGAAAAACAAATGCGCCCGCAGAACACTCATCTCTACAGCACCAGTTCCGACCTACCTCTGCAGCGCAAGCGCGCATGTGTTGTAGAAGTAAGGTGGCATTTTCGGCTTCCTTTTGCAAAAAACGATTCTGCAATTCCTTCAACATGTCTTCGGTCATGTCGATGTGCGCTTGGCACCGGGTAGCGTCCTCTCGCTTTTTGAGCGCAATACGCTGTGCCAGAAGATCCCAAGTGTCACTGCATTGCTGAGGTCACTATCCATGTTAGGACAAATTACCAACAATAACAACAGGTTGTGTTGTACAAATGCAAATGAGTATCCAGTACCAAACAGCAATAATTCATCCACATTCACAATACGAGAGTTTCTTGAGTATGTCATAACACTTGCCATCGTCTTAATACGGAGCACTTTTACTTTGCTCTACCTGTGGCCCAAGAGGGGAGTTCGATCACGCAACTGAAAGAATTCGTACCCATAGTGTCCAATATAACAATCGTTTTCTGGTTTACGTGCATGTGTATATGCACAACAACTTTGAAAACCTCACATCTAAGGATATTCGAGCCTGTTTCAGGACAAATCAAGAAGGTTCTGGTATGCATGACGATGGCCCCGCGTGAAATCTTGTTATGATCCTTTGGGGCACAGCTTACAGGATTCTATACGTTGCATCTGTAGATATGAGAGGAGCTTGGTGCACAGTTTCTCTCAGTGACACACTGCAAGGGTATAGAATTCCGCTGCATGATCAGCACATGCATTACCCACCCGGCCGGTACGGGCATTACCGTATTAAACATATACTCATGTGTTTATAAAAAAAGAGGCAACTAGCGAGCTTGTATTATGTATTGTGCAAGAATGCTTTCATTTGTTTTTCATAGTTATTAATGTGCGTTAATTGAAGCGAATTCATATGTTTTTTTCATCGAAGTGCTGCAGCCAACATGCTTGAGAATACCTCGGAGACGCGTCAAAAAGCAGTTCTCACAAGCCGACAACCCACTGTATATGATACAGCAGATCTGTATCATATAGTTTGTTTCATATGGATTTTCACGGGTCAGCATTGTCTGGATGCAGATGGTGAGATACGTTCTCCTTGGACCACGCAATCTGTGTGTTGATACGATGCACTGATTTCGAAGGTGAATTTGTGCAATGATTGAACTAAGAGCGCCATTCAGTTGACATGGCTCCCCGCCCTTGTGGTAAGGGTCATGTCCCCATATACACGTATAAAAAATTACATGGAGGTACACCAACAGCATGAGCATATATTCGACCCAGGTCCTGGAGCTATCAATTTGCCACATAAGGATGTCAGCAAGAAGGCTGCTTGGGTGTGCATGACATTGTCCCTGCGGGCACTTTTGAATTCTGTAGGGCGCGTCTTGCATTCTGCATCTGTTGATATGTGGCAGGCTTGGTGCACTGTTGCTTGCAGTGATCTTACCAGCTTATGGAATTCCAATGCGTGACTAGCAAACGTGGCTTCCTGCCCTGCAGGTAAGGGTCATATCCCAATATATATACACATACATATCCTCCCCGACAATGAACGTGTGTTATGAAGTTTTCAGTGTGCTTGGATTCATTGCAACACGCATGCGTACCTGGAATCAATAATCTGCTCGAGCAGAGTTTTTCCGTGTGCTCTTGCTGAAGAAACTTCCCCACCAAAAGGATTCAATATCATGCACATCAGTATCGAATCATCACAATCATGAACCAACCCCTACCACTCACCTGTAGCCGCATCAATTCAGGGGATGAGAGCTTTTCTTGCAAAGCAAGGACATCGTCATTCTCTTCTACAGGACCCATTGAGAGAACTTGATTGCGCATTTCCACTGCCATCAACTGCCCTTGCTTTAGTGTGGCCTGAGCACATGTGAGCTGGTAGGTCACCTGGTCATGTCACAGCAGTTGCAAATATCTTCAAAAAGTGCCCATGTCATGGAGGGGGCCTAGAAAAGTTTCAAGGCCCACCAAGCAACAAGGTGCTCTGCTGAACTGAGTGGTTAGTTTACCTAACACGGACTGTATTTACACTACAAATAAAAGCGAATTGGGTCTTTACATCAAGTGTGCATACCATGGCAAACCTCTGTTGTCATAGACAAAAAAGTTGTGCTGATCTTGGGATGGCTACAATGTTTTTACAGAGACGCAAAGAGAACAGACATCTTTTCCCAAGATATACACCAAAAATGGTGTGTAGAATGAGCAGCCTTGGATTCCACACATTTGGCCACACTAAGGACTTCAAATTTCTCTTCTACACCACCAAATTACATCACACATGATGCATTGACCACCGAGACCATTGAGTTTAATGAATCTCAAACAGGTTCATTCGAATCAAAGACACAAAAAGGATCAACCTCCAAATACTGGCACCTGTATCATATAGTAATCCCTTGTGGAACCAATAAATAACTTCCCACATTACTGCAGCATGCCTGCTTTAGTTTGGCCAGCTTTTCAATTTACTCCAATACCCATCAGCACAAACACATCAACAGGGGTTGCAACCACACACCTGTTCAAGCTTATGCTGAATCTGCTTCTCGTACAATTCCATTGCCTCTGCGCTGCCAAGTTGGCCCATTCTGATCAGCCTCTGTCGCTCCTTTTGAATTTCCCGCACCTCAAGCTTGACCTCGCTTTCATCCGACAATAGCAAGTCAGTCTCTGTATCCATCTGAGATCAAGAAAACACACAAAGTACCCCTCAAGGTAGATACAACCACAAGGGCTGTTGGCCGGCCGCCTAGACATATCTGGAGGAGATACAAATGCAAAAAGGTCATCATCCTTTTGGGAACAAACTTGATGCAGAAGGCATGTTCTGCGACAAACTGTGGACAATACTGATCAACAAATGCGAAATATATGATGTGCTAAGCAGACATCGATTTTCATGGCTTCCTAGGCAATAATCAGGAAAACAAAATGAGAGTACAACGTAAAATAAATCCTTGTAGGTATTGTACCCGTAGTCTCATTTGATCACAACAACTATATGCTATCAGAATGATGTTGGTGAAATTCTAAACAAGAAAAGTTCTCTCATCGCGCACCTGACGCACGTGTGCATCCCACAACTCACAGGCTCTTGCGGGTGACCCAATTGCATCTGGATCACTTTGAACAAATTTTGGTTGGGTGCTGATCCCAGCATTATCGCTCTGCTGAAAACTGGTATGCGCTCGTTCCAAGATCTGCAAACAAATTGATGACACTCAATCTGTAACCAAATATCATGAGCATGAGTTGTTAAGACCTACCGGCTGGACAATTGGAAATACAGCCTATAGCACCTTTTGATGAAGTCTTCACTGTGTGCCTTCAGCTGTGCTTGAATCCACCTAAATTTCAAGACACTGTTTCTTTGGCCTAGCTCGTGCTAGATGTCTTTACCACTTGATGGGTGACTCTCTCTCATACACTTAACATAACCAGAAAAGAAGCTGCTCACATACGCGTGGTCAAGATCATAGTAGCATCTAATTCTACATTGCGCACTCTGCCTACGCTGTACAAAAAACACCTGTGCAGTTGCTGTACAAGGCATACCCTGCAACTTACACCCAAAACATCTGCCATCATTGATCAACTCGTGTCGACTGAGCTGGGTACTGTCCTTCTTAGCAAAGGCTTCATTGTAGGGAATGCTCAAACAATAGGAAATTGTCAATCAGGAAGCCGTGGTTTCAGTCCACAGCAAGGCGACACACAACACAGGTTTCATCTCTACCATTCGTGCAAGGAATCCCCTGCCTCGACTGGCCGAGCTAATGCAGCGCAAATCCTTTTCTGAGCCCCTCCTTGACGCCTCCCCTCACCTCAGCGGATTTGGCCCGCCACCGCCGCGCCAGTCTGTCGGCCGCCTCCGCCGCC
>NHOP01000107.1:0-20304 GCA_018697155.1 Pyramimonas parkeae | reverse complement strand
ATCTGCATCCAGACAGTGCTGATCCGTGAAAATCCATGTGAACCAAACTCCTAGTCTGTATCATATACAGTCGGTTGCCGCCGTGTGAGCTCTGCTTGTTGGCGCGTCTCCAAAGATGTTCACGGTGGTAATCGAGCATATTTACCCCAGCTTTTGGATAAAATAATCAGTGTTCAAAATTCGATAAACGCACATGAAAAAATACGAACAACAATTGAAACCATTCTTGTGAGCATTCGGAATATAAGCTCGCTACGTTAACTGCTTGCTGCTCTGTGTCCACCATGCATGTTTTCCCAAAGACGGAAACATTTGTATGTGAGCGTCAAAGCGCAGTTGAAGGCGTTCGTTTTTGCCTCCTCATGCGCTGCAAATTTGTATACATTGTACCTTGTTTCTGGACCTCCAAATATATGGAATAGGCGAGGCTTCACATAATGCATACATCCGTGATTGGTTCCAAGTGCAGGAAGGATGTGTGGACCAAATCCTGCCGATGCTAGGCGCCGCTGTTGCTATCCATCGCAGTTCAAGCTGTGCATGGACGTGTTCCATCCGGGATGCATGCATGTGAACTTCGCATATGAAACGTGGAAAGTGTTGCGAGCAAGTGTTACAGTTTTCCAGTACACACTTCTTGCGCCATCAAAATCAGTTTCTTGGATCGTCATTGTGGGGTACCCATGACACATCATCTCAGCACAGCAAACGTAGCCCACCCGCGCGAGCGATCAGTAATCGCAGGTCATCATTTGTCAAAGATGGCTAGAAGCTTGCGTTCATTGCTGTTCGGTGGTTTACCGAGACAAGCTCATAACCCCACGCACATTTGTACCCTTGAAAGTATTTGCATTTGAGTATCAAGACTGATCCGCCCGTGCACGGTACCTTCGGTATTCACGTTTAGAAGCGTATGAATATACGGTGAATCGGTTCTCACGTGAGCCCTGCCTCATACCCCCTACCTTTTCCTGAGCCAGATCGGGGGGGGGGAGAATGTAGACAGCAAACTTAGACAAGCCTATGGGGTAACTCCCAGCCTGTCAACAGAGTCGTGGCATGGCTCGCTCTTAGATTCAGTTCCAAGGGTCTTGTTTAGCAGAATGCATGGTTTTGGTTTTTTTTTCCGCGCAGCTAAGCATCTGGGCATACATTATCGACAGGTTAGCCGATAACGTCCTGGAAACATACCAAGACACGAATACAACTACCTTTTCCACCCACGTGGATTTTTCTCAAACTCAGATCTTCCAGTTGGGACCTAGAGCCCAACACACTTAGGGTTAATGATGCGATATGGGTATTTGGCTAGCCAATGAAATTACTGAGAACTTCACAAAAGGCACGTTCTTGTTAATCAGCAAGGAGGACACTTTCCCTAGGACCATGGACATGGGAGGCAACGCGGTGTATCACCACTACTGCGACCCCCGAATCTTTGAAATAATTTGGTCCTGAAGAACAAGGCGATGGTGGTGCTGGAACAGTTCATTGGTGTGCAGATCTTGGGAGTTTTTCACCAGCCTGAACAGCACATCGTCTTTTAGGAAAGTCACGTTTGACAATATGCTTTTTCAGGTGGAACAAGTTTCAATTGGAGGAATATTGGACCCCGTCTTGCGTTTGTTCAGATTATCTTGGGCACACACGTACTTCGCAAGTGTCCATTGCAGAAAGTACTCATAGAAACGCAAAATTTGATCAATCAATTAAATCATGACCGCAAATGAATGCTCAAAATCCTACCTTGGACGTTATGGGTAGGCCGGTCCCAATACTGAGCTCATCCGCCCCAAACGTGTACCTGGGTCAATCTACGACACTTAAACTGTCTCACAAGATTAACTTGCAAGATTTATGGAATTGGATCGCGACGAACAGACAAGACACCACGGACGCGTTGGCCATCCCGGGCGTTGAGCTTAGGATGATTGAAGAAGTCTTGCGCCCATTTCTACGATTCACCATACACACCGCCCCTTACTATAAATCTAGTATAAAGCGATTTGCTTCAATACTTTTCAAAGCAGCTAAATGAGCGTGTGTCCTTGTACGCAAGGCGTCACGCATTATGTCAAAATACTAAACATACCCCGAAGAGGCTAGTAACGTGCGAAAGCAATTACTCTGTTCAGCATATAGGAGTATATATTACTCAGGGTATTATCAAGGTTGATATGTAAATCTATATGTTGTATCGAATAGACATGTACATCTTGTACCGGATAGATGTAAGTTATATTGCGGATCGCTATTGGTCGGCCAGCATATTATCGCATCGTACATTGGCAGTGCACGTCATTGTTGAACGGCTTAGCCCTCCCGTGCATCCTTGCGATGTAGTCCACCTGCGCATGCGAGACAGTCAGTGTCCTCTTATTCGCAGGTTGTGGGCCTTGCACGCAACCAATGGACATAGATTCCATCGACATGCAGCGTGATTCTGAAAATAGCGTTACGCTCAATATGCTTGGTAGCAAGGTGGAGAGTAGTTCATGGTCCGCGTGTCATTGGGTGGTACGTGTAGCCGGTTCCGCGACAACGCCCGATTGGGTTGCCTGCGCAAAGGTGAAGCCTACGTGGTTGCAGAAAATTGTTTTTCACCGGAATGTGGTGGAACATTTCGCCGATGACGACGAGGATAAGGATTGACTGCCTATCCTGTATGGCCGCCAAGTGAGACCCGCGAGTGACAAGCATTCTTTCGCCGCCAAGGACGAGCTTTCCTTGCGCCACGTCCAAGAGTGACAAACAACAAAGATGCCGCGCGCATATTTCATTCCTACAACTAGGTAAACAAATTTTTTTATTGTTGCTGATTCGACTTACGCTCTGGAGGATGCTTCTTTGTGCCGCATTGACGATGACCTTAGCGCAATGAGCGAATATTGAGATGGTGCGATGGTGAAACAGTGAAGCGGGGGGACTGCGTGATCTGTGCGGCGGATCTAACGAACGGTTACTTTCAAAATGGCCGTATGGTTTTTCGCATAACGACTTGTATAAAAGACTACTCAAGGCCGCTAAAGATATGGAACCCGGAGGGACGGGCAATCTCCGCCGCCAAGAAAAAGCTTTCCTTTTCTCGTTTACCTGTGAGGGATGCACTCGAAAAAATCGTACAACGGCAATATTTCCAAATTATACTTGCAAGTTCCGAGTTGTTCCTATTGCCGCATGAGGTGGTGATATCTGGCATTATGCCCGAATTATTGCGTGTACAAGAATGAGTGTAGACTACTTAGGAGATTTCAGCGGGTGGTTTGCCCTTTTCTCCCAACACAAAAGTAGCAAGGATGGGCTACGTGGTGCATCGTATGATGGTACACCAATTATGAGAATCTAGGCACACAAGTGCGCACTCAACGAAGTAGGTGGAGCAAATGTATAGCACACCAAACTTGAGGAATGCAGGCAAAATTTCCAAGACGGTTCTCGTCGACATATACACCCTGCTATATGGTGTGTCATAGTACTAGAAATATCCCGTAGAGGCTAGAAATATGCGATATCAGTTACTCTGTACACCATCTAGGAGTTCATAGTATTCAGGGCATGTGGCAATGTGGATATGTAAATCGATAGACACCTACATATTGTACCAGATAACTGTTAGTTATATTGTGCATCGCTATTGGTCGGTCGGTTGATCATAGCGACGACTAGCAGCAGTGCACGTCACTGTTGAATGGCTCAGCCCTCCCGTACAGCCCTGGGATATAGTCCACCTGCGCACACGGGATAGCCAGGGTCTTGTTATTCACAACATACAGCAACCACCCCAAAATCCGAGTTTGACCTAGGGGTGCACCCGGCACATCTGACTTACCTGTCCACCCTACTAACGTCGATGAAAAAGAGACTAAGCACTCCCTCAGATATCTCGGAAATGACCAAAGACCTGCTCAAACATTATTGACTTCACATACGGCAAGGGCACGGGGCACAGTTGACATCCATTGCCCTGACACTCCACTCCACCTACACTCAGAGCACTGGACCTCTTCATCCAGATTAGGATTGATATCAGAGATGCGAAAGGGAATCACTTGACCCTCCCTAGGATAATTCGGCTAATAATTTGTCGGCCATGAAACATACGTAGACAAGCCCCAACCTCCTTCTCCGGCTCCGCAAACTAGGGGAAAATTCCCTGCAGCATATCACACACGCTCAACGAATGAAAACCGTAAAAAATCTGCTAGATGCCCTTAACAAACAAGTTCCAGCATATGCTGTCACCAAACTCCAATACACAATCAACGAAGCGGCAAGACACATAAGAGACCGACGCACTGGCCGCACCAATGCGCCAATGGATTCTAGCAACCAAAGATGGACCCTTCCTCCACAATTACTTTCTCCTAGACGGATCCCACGGCCATAACCCATAGGCCATATCCATCAAAGATATGTTCTAGGGACACGACGACAGCTACCCAAAGAGAAGATGTACAACATTGATTGACTCGACATCCTAACCGCCGCAGGATCCCACGCAAGACCACTCTCAAACGACTTAGCATAGACCAGACCAATAGTATTATTACTAGCATATCAAATGTCGCAAAGTAGACACCGTACGGGGCACACGTAGAAAATAGATATGGTATGCGAAGAGGATCCGAGCCCCCCACACCCCTGCTGGGGATATGTGGGAACCATGAAGCAACGCTACAGGCCCCATGGCTGGCGACTGGTACCACACCGACCATGATCTTGCTTCCGCCTTGATACGTAAATATGTACAAGAGAACAAGCGCCCCATCAATATTACCAGCCCGCACAACCCCTAGCGGGTAGCCAGGTGCACGTCCCAGTGTTTGCGGACGGTGCGGTAGTCGATAATTTCACCACACTGCACTTTATTCCAAACAAAGCTAAGTGTTTGTTTTTCAACATTTAGATTTGTTTGTTTACAACCAAAAAAAATATTTTTTTGTTTGAACGTTTAAACAGTTATACATTTAGACATGTTCAATTGTTTAAACCGAAACATCTAGCTTTGTTCTGTTTTTGGGGTTGGGGTGTTACCTAACCCTGAAAATTTTTGGGACATTTTATGGTTGTCCCTAAAATGCAAGGTTTAGGGTTAAGGGTTTAGAGTCCCTATAACCTAATTTAGGGGTAGTGTTCGGAACTACTAAACCCTAACCCTAGAACTCAACTCATACCACTCAGCGCACGAGAGAGACCTGACATTTTGGAGCCACCTACGACGCATACTTATCACAATCCAGTGGATGTGTCTAAATGAATCTTGAGTACACGCCGCATGTACTACACAAAGCACTGAGCTCGGCTATCTCATCTTCAACGTGAACCCAACCCTTTCGTACCACAGCGTTCTACCCGATACGGAAAACGAGAAATACATGCGCATGCTGGCCCACCCCAATCGTAAGCTCGTATTGTAAGCACAAAATTAAAGCGACACACCTTTTCATTTTTATCCCCTGATGATTGACAGTGCCATCATGCGTCAGGAATCGCTAAATGAAAGGTGCTTAACATAGAAGTGCGAACGATAAAGGACGTGAGCGATGTTGCACTAGCGTACCAGCCTCTACAATCCTTTCGGCAGCCCAAGCTGCTGGGGTCCAGGCGGACGACCGACATGACCCACCATTCGATGATCACCCGACAGTGTAAGTTCTTGAAAACCGTGCCACACGCACCAGCCCATGGCTCTATGAACCCACTCCCCAATTTCAAGCCTATTCTGAGCCTTGTCCCGCTAGACCCAGCCTACCCGAAGGATAATCGTATATTCACAGGTAAAGATATAACTGTTGGATTTTGAATTAGATACATGCCAGTGAAAGTATTTCCTTGATGTGAGGAAGATAACTGTGATCCAGCCACATATATTGTCGGCTGGATCAGTCAACATGTCACATGTCGTATCATGGTTCTGGATACTTCTATCCTTGTCCATACCTTGATGACTCTTGGCCCATCAGGTAAGTGCGATTATTCAAGACTATTCTATATCTATGACATACCCCTTAAAAGCATGGTTGTTGAGATGAGCAAGATGCCTTGAAGGATAGCGTTGATTTGGTGTATCTTCACCCAGCTGTAATTCGTATCCGTAGAATCGAACGTATGGCTGAGTACTGCGACCCAGTCTATGACCAATTCCGACCCTACCATGACCCACCCCTAGTCCTGCTAGACCCAACCCACCCGAAGGGTAATCGTGCGTTCACAGACGGGTCCACAGACCCTACCAGACGGGAGCATGGCAGCGGCGTACTTTATAAAGGACAACGATTCTAGTATTCTTGTTGAAGTGCAAGGTAGACAGACAGTCCTGAGAGTGGAACCTACATCCATTACAGCTGCCCTTATAACCCTAACTACTGCCCTTGACGAGGACTCTACCCATGAACCTTTACACAAATCGTTCGACGTCCCTGTCCCTGGTCAGCAAGTGGATCCACTCTCCTTGGAAAGCAGATGGTAAACATATCAACTTATTGAGCGGACTGGCGCATGCTCAACAAAATACATCACCTCCAACCCAGCTGTACAACGTCAAAGCCAATATATACAGGAATTGACAGAAAAGAAAGGGCAGATAAGGCGGCCGAAATGTTTGCTGACACAGCTGATTACGAAGAGATACTGCATTTTTCATACAGTATTGCTTTCGACAAACGAATACCACATCACCATCACCCTACCATACGACACCACGAAATCCGTAGACGGTACACGGAAATCACCGAGGGCGGTTGTGCTCGAACAGATGATCCCAATAAACAAGTATCAATCCAAGATCCCCTTCAGCCTCGGTGCTTCACCTTGTGTGAATACGCCTCGCCCGTTTTCAGGTAGAGGCAGCGCCCGTGGCTGGAAAGGGGAAGGGTATATTATGATCATGGACATCACAATTGCTATTGACTTTAGGCTATGTGAGGCAGTAGTATGTACTTACGGACAGCAAGACTTCCACTCTGGCAAACTCGACACATATCTACCCTATTCAACAGATTCTGCAGACAAGTCTTCATCTGAACAAACAGAATGGGAATTGGCTAACTATGGGAGGCATAACACGAAAATCAAAGGCACCGCCGAGTGTAGACTACGGGAAGCAAGATGGCAGGTACAACCGATCCCGACAATAATGGCCATAGGGATGCGTGGATGCATACCAACTAGCAAGACAGAGGCGTTAAAGGAAAAGGGAACGCCAGAGAGCGAACACCCACAGCCGAATAACGACCTCCACAACGTTGCGATTAAGTACATTAAAACGATGACTAAGACACAATGCAAGGCGAGGAGGAAGCGCGGCTACTTGGTGTGAGAGGGGAAGATAACAATCCGATAACGTCACGCCGAGAGCCTCATTGTTTTCTCTGCAAAACAATTGTGAGACATAGACGCTACGCTGTACTGCTCGCCTAGTTTCGAATGATCAACATAGTGAGTAGGAATATGATCTCTGCAATTCGAAATCTCTACACTTCCATAAATACAATGCCAACGAGCTAGACATACTCTCACACAAGCTGCGCTATGCAGGCACCTGCAACACATGTACATCTACTTCACAAGGTGGCGCCTGGATCCCTGCTGAAAACACATACACATCAACATTAATTTTTTCTGGCTTCAAGGTGCCCGATTAACGCCTCTGTTTCTTTTCAAGGTTGAGACTGGAACGTCTCAAGTTTGACATACCGAACACTTCATGAACCAAATAACCGTACGTAACTCCCCTTCACTCCCAAAGTCCTCTGATTGGCCAAACAATTTGTGTAGCCAGAAAATGTGATCACCACCATTGAAGACCAGCTGTACGATTCTTTTCAATTGCATATGCCTGATTAGCTGTTTTGTCATCCACGAGGGCATCCTCGTCATCTAATGGGCGAGTGGATTGTCTCTCAACCTTGGACTTTGCTCTCATGTGCCCTAGATGCTCCTGGAAACTTTGAACTGTGAGCACGCCGTCCTCGTGATTTCGAGCCAGTTCTATTGCTGCCGAATCAAACACACGCATTCACATTTGAATACCGATTGCTCGAATCGTCACAAAGACCAAAAACTGATGGATCATCACAAGCACAGGTATGCGAACCTAGGCACTAACTGCAGAGAGAAAAACAAAGTGCATGCCATTTACTCATCAGTTGGCGCAGAGTCAACCACCGTTCATGCGCCACACACCGTTAAGTAGCCTAGCCATGCTAATGGGCGTGTCCTCAGCCAGTGCTAGGACGGCAAGTTCCGCGTCGTCTTCACTCAAACCTCCGGCCTGTGACATACAAACAGTGTGTACGAATACAGAATGAATGCTGCCATGCTCACTACAGAAATGATGAAGAGAAAAAGATAGAAAATCATACATGAACAGCGCCATGATATGCTATCAGAATCAGACTCACAGTCGTAATAGGTGCTTGAAGAGCATATTACTCAGGTAGCAAGGTTTCATGTTTCAGATGAGACTATTCTCCCAACGCAAGTTTACACGCTTTTGTTCTGGGAACCTAGTATCGATGAAGCAAGAACTTGAAAGTCGAATTCATTTATGATTCATAACACAACGAATCAAAAAAATGTATCCGAAACCGTGCACACATCACATGAGTGCGTTCACTGTAATGAAGGTCAAGGAGTCATTGGTTCAGGCCAGTTGTATCACACCATTTGAAGCATGCACGCTAAAGGTTCTGATACCTGAGAAAATATCTCCATGAGATGACTTCGAGAGTGTAAAGCAGGAACCTCTATCACCATGTCGAACGTTTCGACAAACCCGGTAAATTCTTCAGCCATTTCTGTGATCATTATATCACCACGCAACCCAGTTCTGTTGGTCAGCATCCATGACGATTAAAGCTATCTTATTTGGAACAATATCACGACTAAACGGTGAGAAGAGTTGAAGGATATGGTATCCTCAGCATAACACTTCATTCATTGATACCCAAAATGCGCATGGCTTTGATGTAATCGCTCTGGAACCGATTGCAGGTATTCCCCCGCTTCTACATGATTCGAAAACCTGGTCTGTGCCTGCAGGAAACTGCCTGTATCCATGAATTGGATTTGTCAGCGGAAAAGCTCGAGCAGGACTGCGAGCAATGCTTTGACTCATCACACTGGTGGTGGTGATTTCATTGAAGGTAGAGCAACGTGCAAAATCATTCTTCATCATCAAGCATCGGCATCCTAAAATCGAGAGTATACCATACTTTTTCTGTAGTCCCTGCGATGAACTGTGCTCTGCAAAATCAGGTTATAGTCATAGCAGTCCCTGCTAGACGACATATGCCACCTAATCGAAGAAAGAAAATACTCTTGCACGGACAACGTGAACCACTCCACCTAACAACACAACATATAACAATACAAATTATAAAGAGATGTACAGTCCGTTCTACCACTGACGAAGACAGCATACATACAACACCGCATCCTGAATACCCAAGAGAAGCACATGCCTTGGCTCATGGTCGCTATGAGCACCAGGTGACGCCCGGGCGGCGGCTTACGCTGCATCAAACCTTGTAAAAGGCTCATGCGCTGACTGCTCCACTGACGAGACGTGTCCATGCGTACGTACTCAGCGATTGAGTCGATGCTGTCAATCAGTAACAGGCCCTGCTCCACGGAAAACGTCTTTCAGTGTACTTTTCCTACATGCTGCAAGGTTCTCTTCATCGAAATGGGTGGGGGTCATGGCACTTGTGCATCACCACATGTGCCTGAATTCCGATCTTTGAAATTTCCATACAAGGAATACATTAAATCTTTGACAAGGTGCCACGGTGATAGGAATGCGATTGCACAATACTTGGGATCAAGTCACCATTTGAGTCACTATGGTGGGAAATAGAAGTCCATTCATATTTGCACGTCTTTGATAAAATATTCATGATATAGAAAATTCAAGGTGTGTGAACTTGTTGTCTTAGAATTGTGTGTGGACGAGCCACTATCATGCTTGCTTCTACCGCCAGTATCCATGCTTTCTCAAAACCAACATTCACCGCTAGAACACGTTTTTAAGGCGACGTTCGGTAAATTACTTTAAGAAATCATGGTAAATTTTTTTAGGCATAGTCTACCATCACCAGACCCGAGGCGTGCGCACATTCCGCGATTGAGCTGCCCAGAATCTCTACGCATTCCGTCATTGGGGCCCTTCATAGTCACACGTTGCAAGGCCAAATCACAAAAATACTTGGTGTCTACACTTGCACAAGAAGGACGAAACGAAACCATCTAACTTCTGTAAACGCGTTGTCACGCATGAAATTGGAACGTGCTAGACACTCCCTACATGCTTTGCTCCCAAAAAGACTCCACTGACAAGGGAAAGATGAACAAAACCTCACACTACTTTGTATCCATAAGACTACAATGTATCCATAAGGCCTTTCAAACAATGAACACAGCAACACTCTAAATCAACGAACGCCAAACACGCAAAGTCCTGAATGTAACCTGCTGCTTTTGAAAGGTCTCGTCAAACGCGCTCTTCAACATTTCTGTAGCATCGTTGTAAGACTCAAACTGAAGCTCCTCCCCAGCAATCACCTGCCCCGCAAAACAAACGTCACCACAAATGTCTTCTAAATACCCAGCGAGGGGATCACAGTGAAAGTAATTGTCCATGGAGTACTCGTATATGAATCCTCTTCCATCATGTACAACGTATGTTAGCCCAAAATACTTGCATAGTTGGAAGGGCAGCAATTTGTTTCATGGGGAGATCTTTTGGTCTAAATCCAATATGGAAGATTACTTCCTTGGCTGATGAAACAATGTAGGCCTTGCTGGATGGCATGTCACCTTCCAGTCACGAATGATCATGCTCATGGCCTTAAATTCTCACCATAATTCTGGAAAAAAATATTCCGTGATTCATCACATTGCACCGTGATGTGCATTCATTGGAGGGACTCTCGCCCTAAGCACTCTACACTTCTTCGAAGCAGCATGCAAATACACAAGTGAAAGAAAGGGACCTGCAAGGCCAAACGTGACGTTGGATGATGGTTTGCACTGTAGCGTGGCACGGCGAGGCAAAAAGAAACCGTTCGAGTTAATAGCAATTGGTATGCGTCTTGCAGTGGAAACGGAAAACTTTCTTCTGTAAAGCGAAAATGAAATTGAGAAGAGTAGGGAGTGAGTCGCAGTTTTCCTAGCTGCCAGTAAATCATTCAACAGGTACACTTAAGGTGAAGAAGCTGATCAGATAGCTTGAACAGATCGCTCAGACCGTAAGTGGTGATATTCGTATCGTCGAACAAAACTTCGGTCATTTACTCAAGTTGCCTGCTTCTTATGCCGACATCTGGAAACAGATACTGTGGAGGCTGATGAGATGATCGACATCATCCTTCACAAATCAAAGGTGACCTCCTAGCCAGTATGGCATGTGGTCGCTGCACAGTTGGCCAAAAAGAAATCTCACTCATGGGCTGCAACATAGAGAGGGAGAGAAAATTGCGATGTACCATAAAAAAGACAAGCGTGATCATACAGATCTTTGAAGAGACACCTTGGAACTAAGGGCCATGCATCATGAGACAACAGTACAACTAGCCATGATTTTGAACTTCAGAGAATGTCCATTCACAACAAAGCTTGGTTTAATCCTTCTGTATAACCAGGTATATAACCAGAGTTGGTTCGGTCGTACCCTTTACATAATCGACTTCGTCCTGTCAGGCAACGGCAGTTTGTGAAGTCAAAGGAAAAATTTGGTACCCATCCTCCATCCCCCAAAAGGCGAACATCACATCACAACACCAGCTGAGCTTTGAGCGAAGGGCCCACCTTGCCAGGATGCAATTAACCATAGTCACTGAGATGCGCATAAGCATATAAATATGTCGGGAATATCTGACCATTCCTGATATTGGGTTGATATGTAATCGTTTTGATGACTTGCACGTTGATGTCTTCGGTATGAACTGCCCCTGCTTTATCTTGTCCTTCCATAGCTGTAATGCTGATACTACAATTGTACTATTGCATTGTTGTCGAACCGTTTGCTTGTTTGTATAATTGTTTGTTTGTTTGCTTGCTTGCTTGTTCTTTGTTTCAATTGTTTTCCTTCCTCTCTCTCAACTGCATGTGTTTATGTATAGCATTTTTGTTGATGTTTGCTGACTGTTTTATGTCTTATTTTGATTTTATATTGTCTGTTGTGGTTGTATTGTAGACTCTTATTGTATCATAATTTTCATGTGTCGTTGTGTTCATGCAGTGTACTAGTTAGTCACGTGTCTTTGTTTCACATGTGTATACACTTGTCGTAAATTGAATACAATTGAAGACAATCGAATTCAATTGAATACAATCGTCTTCAACAGTATTCAGTTGTCCTGTTGTTATCATTGCTAAGTATGTGATACTTATCATTGCGCGTTTGTGTACGTGTGTGTTTTGTTTTCTTGGTGTTCTTGTTTTCTTTTTGGTTTATCCACATATTTCATTTGTTGTTGATTTTCTTTGTCTCCTTGGTTCAGAATACTCGTCGTGTTATGCTCATGTCTTGGTTTCATGTACTGCAATTGGTGCATCTTGCGCATCACCCTTGGACCTTATTCTATCTTTCACTGCGTATCTTGCGCGCAACGATGAACCACTAATAATTTCCTAGTTGTAGCACATATTCATTGGTCACATCTTGGAACCATTTGGATAGTTTCTGTCAATAGACTACCTACTTTAATGTCGCTGCCTGCTTCTGTTAGCAATGGTAAATCCATACAAATACACCACCAATATTCATCGTTCAACATATCATGAATTAGTTATTCTGTTGGAATTCTTTGATATCATTCATTGATGCTGCCAATATACAATGATCTGATACACCACTATCATGACACTAAAGTATCATTGTTTACGTTTGTCATACACTATCTACTGAATGGTGACACTTGTATTTGGTATTCATTCTGTAGTGATATTGTCTTCATGATGATATGCTGTACATTCTATATCATGCATGGATTCGGAAATCTCTATTCTCTATCACAATATCCGATCACGGTGCAATGAAAACATTTGCGGTGTTCGAAAGTATATTACGTTCGAAAGTAACTGTGCTCAAAGTTGTCTCCTTAAATCAATGTGGGAAGAATACAGATACTACATACACGTTCGTTGATTTCGAGGACGAATTGCAAGTACGCATGCGATAATGTATCCTTACTCAGAAAGTTAATGCAGTCACATTGATTTGCTTTGATTTCCATTTGATTCCCAAACACAGACACCATCTAGAACATGATCCATGGATGTATCACGGGTTCACTTTGTTATACGGTGCACCTTGGAGAATGGAAACTTGGCTGCCTGGGCCACGTGTGCCGCCACTGTTGACTTGCCAGCGCCGCGCACGCCGTACACCAGGATTCGAACAATTCCCTGCAAAAAAAAATCAATATGACAAAACAAGCAAGCTGAAGAGGGGAGATAAGTGGTCGGTCATTTCCCCGGTTCTCCGGTGGTTGGGTGTTGCTCTGGTGTTTGTTAACACAAAAGGCTCAATGCTCTCAATGGAATCCGAAAATGAGCTCTTCGTTCAATTCCATCAGTAACCAATGCCAAGAGGAAAACACTTTACTGGTGCAGACATCAGCGACTAATCTTGCGGAAGAAACAAAAGTTTCCTTGCAGACAAAATCGCCTGTTGTCTATGTAATCATTGTTCTCAAGCATTGCTAAATTCAAGCCTACACAATTGCAAAGAGGAAGTGGAAGTCATCGCATGCTTTAGAGATTCACCTGCTGCTCATCCCAATATACTTGATCCACATCGTCCATAGAACAAGTTCCCCAATCTGTCACCTGTTTTGATCATTGTGATGGAGTGCCACCGCATGAAATCGCACATGATGATAACAGCTGCAAACAACTGTTGCTCCACATGTAGCAGGTTGTGTATTCCCTATGGGGAAAAAAAGAACCTGCACTTCATAATTGTAGAAACAAGAAACAAGAAGAAAAACGAAACCCAAAAATAAAATTACAACATTAACATTAAAACATGCGCTACGCAGTACCTGGGTCCAAGAGGCAGGAACTGCAGGGCGACTGGGGTGTGATCCGCGCGCCATGTTATTGATCTTGGCGAGCGGCTTACTCAGAGTGTCCAGCAGTGCATCGAACGCCGGGCCGTATCGAATGAGGCCCCCTCTGAGCATAGACGCAAACTGATGCTCACTGGCTGTGTTCGCTGGTGCAGTCTCAGCCACTGCCAGAAGGAAGTCGTCCATGTTCACCTGCACAGCATCGTCCCCTACCAGCTGCTGAACACCTACACCTCGACTAAATGCAAACTGAAGACCCTGATCCAAAACCTTCATACCAAAACCGAGCTGCGATGATGGCGATGGGCGCAATGACGCGCCCATCTCCAGTTGACCTGCCACACTTCATGACCAATGAAACTTCAAAGCCAAGGCAGCAACAGATCTCTCACTGCAGCAATGACCATGGTATACGGATTTGAGATCCACTATCCGCCCACTAGGCCATCTGACCAAGGGAAAATGGTCCATCTAACAGCGCGATCATTTTGTGATGCTTGAACTGTTTGAGCAACAAACCAGATATCAAACACTTCCTGGATTGAACCCACGACCCAGTGACTTTGAGTACAGCAATCTACCAATCAAGGAAGGGCTCCATCTACAAGTATACGCATCCATTGAGAAATCAGATGCCCTTCACCACCCACAATATATGAAACTGGGATCAGCTGCGTTTGAAACTCGAATCCACTCAACGCTAAACGAATGAAACGTGCATTGGCGTCCATCAAACTCACTCACCTGCACAGATGCCTTTACGGCTTCATGTGGTTCATCCTGCTGAGTCCAGGCCAGCGCTCCCTGCAATATATTTCGGAGCAAAGAAGCGTAGAGCTATCCATCAGTTCCTCGGAAGAAGGCTGATACTTAGACACTGAATGTGAAAAAGGAAGCAATCTTCAAGAATTGTGGCTTGCAGCATTCGACACAGTTGACCGCGTCCATCAACTTTACGTTGCACTCGGCGCATGACACGAGCTTTCTGGGGAGCATTGTGAATCAATAATTTGAAGCGCTCAGGCTTTGTCTTTGTGTATACATGACCCTCGGCCGCCGGGCAGGAAGCCATGTCAACTGACCCGGGCGATGGATGCTACCACTGCACATGATGGCCATGCAAATCAATGTATCAGGTCACCTGCGCATGGCGGTTCATAGCACTCAATCACCTTTTGCGTATTAATTCACGAGCGAATTTCCCCATGTGAGCGACTTTACCCATGTGGTTGTGCTAGCGCTGTTAAGGCGAAAGCTCTTGCATTGAGTTTTGGGTTACGAACCCATGCCGAATAAGCACAAGACTGCAGTGTTGAAAAAACACTAGATCACCCACAGAAAAAGAGACTCAAAACATCAGCATGTGTGGGCCGGAGAGCGTGCCTGTTGCTCAGACTGGTGCAAGGCGCGCGCCATGGCATGGGAGGCTGCCATCTTGATCAGACCTTCGATTTCCGCCCCAGTGAAACTCTGCACGTACTCCCCGTCACTTCTGTCCCCGATGTGAGTGTCTATGGTGCACTACACCAACCACCCACCTTTTTGCTGATAGTAGTACGCTCTTGTACCAAAACAAAGGGTAGGGTCTTGAAATCAACCTTGGAGATTTTCGAAGAGTTCTCTTAGAACTGTCCGCAAGACAGCTTCATGCTGTCAAGGGGAGCCAGGATTGCCTAGCACGGTGGCAAAGCCTGCCCCCAGCAATGGTAATCGGAACAACTGCGATGGAGCTCAACGTTCATATCATATTGGGCCAAAATCAAACAAAGCATGCGAACTCGTACATGGAGCCTTTCCCCCTCCAATCTACATGCTACAATGAATGTAGAATCCATGGCATCACGCACACACACAAGCAGTTTGCGCTCATGAACCCGTCCAAATCCACCAGATCAGTATGTTTGGCTGCAGGTATATGTGATTACCGCATAGAGCTCAGTCTCTTCTCCAAAATTCAGTTGACTAACATGCTCCCGGTTGCCACAAATATACAATCCAACAACACATTCCCTCCCATCGCTACATGAAAGCGCAACCTTGGTGGCGCCAGCGAGCGTGGCGAGGTCGACTTGGTCTGCCAGGTGGCCCTTGTCCGCCATCTGGCGCGTGTGGATTCTCAGGATCTGGTGGCGGCCCTCTTCATTGGGTAGCCCGATTTCCATCTGCAAATCGAATCGTCCTGGCCTGAGCAGCGCCGGGTCTATGAGGTCCTTGCGATTAGTTGTGCCCACCACCAACACGTTGTTGAGACGATTGATGCCATCCATCTGCGGCACAGCTCCTCCACGTTGCACTGAAACACAAGAAAAGTGTGCTGTTCTGTCACAACGGCCGCCTGATGTGGTGGAGCAACGGGTTTACATTCTCGGAATGCGGGCTATTTTCAACGAAAATAATCCTAAATAAATATAACTTGAAAACATTACTTTGAAGCTATAACAGTTGTGGGGTCTTCTAAAGCTTTGTGAACACACAGAATTTTCAAATAATAAAAACTCAAGAACAGGACCATGTTGCCTTGAGGGTGCAGCAATCTCTCTCTTTGCTGCCCATGCTTTGAGGCAGTTCAACTCGAACTAAGTGAGTAGGATCTCACCTGTGGCTGAAACTACCACCTGGTCACTCGCTGAGCGTCACAATGTGTGATGAATATATCAATATGCATGCCGTCAAACTGAGCAAAACGCCTGGTGGGCTGGTGTCCCGCACTACAAGCAGAGGCTGTATGTGCAGGCAATACACATTTATAAATGAGGGGACGATGCGAGTTAATAAATGTGGATATATCGAATATAAAATGCACGGCGTAGCACAGGTGGCCATGTACCTTGGCTAACAAGGTGTTGACCACACCGTCGTACACCTGGTCCGCAGCTTCCCCTCTACCTCGCCCTCGCGGCTTCACTAGCGCGTCAAACTCTGCCAGTGCCACAAATGCATGAAAAATTCATAACCAAAACCCAGGACAAGTGCAAGAAGCAATCGCCTGATGAGCGCTTTCCATTCCAGCATGCACGAAATAACAGTTTGGACACAACACATATCAGGGTGAATGCGAAACGCTTGGTATGATCACTTGCTATACAGGATTGACCTGCCAGCCAGCCATCATGAAGTGAAAATGAATCGTCTGCCTAGGGAGGAACCTCCCACACCAGGATACTGTCCAAATAAGGACGGCGTCATGATCACTTGCGATCAGGCTGCTGCTCTATCCAACATGCCTCCGGTATGGGCCTTGCACATATTGTTCTGAAGCTATCGAGCAGATGATATCATTGAACAGGTGGCAGAAAGCTAAGTGACGTTGGCAAAATACTGCAAATCAGTGAGCTACTTCGACAACTGGTACAGGTAGATAGCCCTGGAGGTCTGGACGACTCATAACAGCTAGGATCCGCATATTAGTCACAGGGGTTGGCTGCAGCACTTGAAGGGTCAAGTTGTACCCATACGGGCTTGAATACTGATAGTTCTACTTGTTCAAGCGACACCAAATCCACTGGCGCACCTATTGGGATGAACCAAAGAACACACACACAAAGCCATCGAAACAGCGCATGTAGAGTGAAACAGTACACCATATTTGACATTTGGGGAACAGGTCCAAGCCTTCGCAATCAAGCATAACATCTACCTGGGAATCCATATCCGCTTTTCCCTTAAGTGTCACATTCAGTTTAATCCACTTGCCCGCCTTTTGCATGCAGAGACCCAGAGACGTGCTCGGGAGTACGAGACCAGGAAAGAGTCTGGGGCTACACTCGTTGGGTCCGCTGCGCCACCCCAACACATCTAGCACCATTGTCCAGGTAATGGTGCAAAATGAACTGTGGCCCATGTAAATGGCGGCTTCTTGGGATAGGTTACAAATGACATTAGGTGCGAAGACCATGTCAGGTGGCCTAGTTGGTAGAGCGACGGCTTCTTACCAGGGGAATCCCAAGTTCGTGCCCTGGCATGGATATTTGTTGCATCGGCCGATGACTCATCAAAGGCCATGCTGGCTTGCATGGTCATCTCCGACGAGGCATGGTGACTATACTGATCGCCCGATCCACCACTAGTTCACTGGTGGTTCAAAAAATTTCGGTGCGATCTAATTTCATTTGTCAGACTTCTTTTGTTTTTTTCTGGTGACCCAGGGATATCCGAAAAGGCAGGAAAAATACGGTCAGCCTTGACTGGAGGTACACACGACAACATAGTTCGTCGTGATGTGACCAGGCACACATACTGGGCAATGAGCCTTCCCCTGGCAACTCGCGGATTACACCGGGAGCAATGTGGGTGCACGCAGATCTCGAATGCCCTGGACTGTTGTTTGGCAACTGAACTTCCGCCGCATCAATCTTGTGCAAAGACGCAACATCCCAGCACTCACCGTCAAACACAATGAGGTGTACTCTGCCCGAAGCGCCTTCCCCCCTTGCGGCGTCCTCCTCCGCATCCTTGAACAGAGCGCGCACCTTCAACTCCGACTCCCCCAGGAACTTTGACATCACCTCCGGCCCGTGCACCACCTTGGGCGGGTGCGTGTCCAGCATCTTTCCAATCTGCCTCGCCACCGTGGTCTTGCCGCATCCTGCGCACTCTCGAGCACATTGGCGCGTCTCTCAGTGACAGGTTGACTGTTTCGTCTTTCTTCATAGCGCTATGGCCAATCAGACGCACGGCCGGGGCAGCAACCCACCGGTTTGACCAGGTCTGTCTGTTGCTCTTTCGTACTGGAGCACCTGTACATCTAAATTCGATTACATATGCTACGCATTCTACACGACGGAAACTTGGGCAGCTTTTTGAATGTGCGCTGGATGCAGAACATGCCCATGATACTACTCTATTGTTTACTATCTGTAAGTTATCGCTCTCTACTCCTAATGCTTATCCAATATAGTGCACACTCCATCAGAGGAAGGGCAGGCTCGCCTTTGCAGCGGATTGTATATAACAGGAAAAAAAGTGTGGCGTTTGGCACATTCAACAGCAACCGTCATGCCGTCGCATCAAAATCTAAAGAAAGCTTGATCAAATACTTAGATCAGCATCGCCTGACTTGATGTAGAAATGCACGGATTAATGGGATAGAACCCGGTATACGTTCAAGCTTGCATGTTCTCCTCCATCTTGGGTAGGGTGCATCGCCGATTGAATGCACGATATGCTATAAACTGGGATATTGTCTTTGGGATCAGGATAGAAGCCTCCGAATCTCCCCATTCAGTTCATGTTCCCGTCCCATACCTGGTGGCCCATAGAGCAGGATGCCTCTGACATGCTCCACTCCCAACGCCTCCGCCACTGCAGTGGGCAGCATGCGGCTCATGAATGCGCGCCGCACTATGGTTTGCAGTTCATGGTCCAAGCCGCCGATGCCGTAGTCCTCAAACCTCAGGTCCTCACCAAACATCTGCATTGACAACGGAAACTCATAAGCTCAGGCTACATCGGCCTCGGTTTGGGGAATCACTGGATAGGCAATCGCTTCGTCAAGAAATCAATTTAAAGTTTATAAGGTCACTACATGCTTTGGTATATTGTTGGATATTTTGGCCGGAAAGTGAAAAAAAATCCTCTAGTGGCCACTACCATGCACTCTCAAGTCATCCTGATCTGCGTCCACATCAGGCTAGTTCCAGAATTATGGTGCACGAGCAAAAATCACTTGGGCAAGTACAGCTAATGCAGCACAGGTATTTGGTACACAGGAGCCCTAATGATTCGCGGGAATTCGCACAAACTGAGGCAGTAGACTAAACTATGAGTCGCACTCAGGGCCGGACACTGATGGGCAAAAACATGGATAGCTCAATGCAACCACAAAGACCTTCAAGTACACAATCATACTCACACAATCAAGATATGAGAGCAAACACCAAGCAAATACAGGGGTATTTGTTTCTCGTGTTGCAGGCAAGCGAATGGATCACAGTTCTTGGGAGCCACGCAGCATGGCTCTGTTGGGAAGAGCTTGTAAAGCTACCTGTCAATTGCTCTGATTGGTGCACAAAATGAAACTTCAATACACGTGTTTGGTGCTGAGCGATCACCGGACAATAGAACATGAAGTCAATTCCCAGGAAACGCGTAACCCGTAACACAATCCAACAAAGCAAGTCCTGCGACGGTTGTTGCCAACGTAACCAGTCACGTTCTGGGTAATCAAACAGGAGATTCAGAAAAGCGCAGGGAAAATTGACGAAAAATTTGGTTCGTATTACACTAACTG
>NHOP01000106.1:0-20313 GCA_018697155.1 Pyramimonas parkeae | reverse complement strand
TCCGCCTGCATGCCACGGTTGCCCAAATAAACTTCAAACAAAAACCCTTTACAGACAACATCAGGTCTACTACATCAGCAACTAATTCATTTTCTCAAGCACTCCATTACGTCCAAGCAGTTGGTGCAAGCATTTGCACGTGAACGAGCGGCTCTTGGCCACAGAGATGTTGCCCAATACATTCTGCTCACACAGTTTTCAATCAACCTACTAAGGTGCGACAAAGTTGTATGAATACAAATCCTTAATAAGATATGCTCATGATATTTTGCAATGTGGACACACTCTTGGAAGTTGTACCATGGCAGAGAGTGTCTGGGTAGACAACATCATTTGTCGCATTCACTGCATTTCCAGCCTACACATCAAATCATCACCAAGCTCTGTCATTTGAATTTATTCGCCGCGCAAACGATGATCAAGCAGCAGGATCCCACTGGGATATGAACCACTGAAGCGTGCTTGTAATTGAGCAAAGACATAGCTTGCGGCGAAGGACCCGCATGTGCAAGCCATGATGATTGCACAAACAAAGAGCAGCTTATCATCTCAAGTTCAACTGATATCCACATATACCTGAAGACCACACCCTGCTAGACGCAACGAATTTCGTTGTCGATTTCCAACAAATTTGTCTTCAAACATTTGACATATGCCTACAATAGATGTGTCAACCACCTTCCACACAAAACGGCGCAATACAATCAACAGCTCCTATAATTTTCAACAGAGCATTGAAACCTCTGAGCTCCGTGTTACCGGCTATGCAGCATCACAGGACTCAAGAGGGTACGCAAGGCACAGCGTACCCCGTACATTATGGTGCTTCAATTCAAATGTAGCCAAAGTCAAGAGAATTAACTTGCTTCGGGCTTAGCGGAAATGCACTTTGGCTGTGGAGGAAGGGATGAGGGGAGTACCCACCGCTGGAGAGCCCTCCGCAATCTCCCCCTCCTTGGCTAAATATAGGTTCCGATTATCAGCCGGCAAGCCCTTCTTGGTTTCGTGGTGGGACGCCAGTTTCCTAGCGCCATCCTGGGTGAGCGCCATGTCAAGCACAAGGCGCGAGGCAGCCAACCTGGATCAACACACCAATTCATCCCTACACATGGGACCGCTCAAAGTGTTGCATGGATTCCCTGGTGGTGGGGATCAACGATGTGATCGCGTTCAAGCACAGAACAGGCAAAATAGGACACGATCGCTTGCCAAGAACGCTGCGCCAACCAAGTCAAATGGCACTCATACTACTTCATAAAGTATTCTTCAAATCCATGAGTCAAACACACACGTTGCATCACAATAATTGAGATCCAATAAGACGGCCCTGAAAATAGTGCACAGAAATCTTTGCACATGCATCTGAAATGAATGTGGCTGTTTTCGCTTCAGGTGACCTGGTGGGCAGGGCGACAGTCTGATTGTCAAGTGGTCTTACGCCCCAGCCCCAACACGGGCAGAATTGCTTCGGCCGACATTTCAGCAAAGGGCCTGTTGGATGGTGGGTGTTCTTCTGTTCTCGAGGGATCATACTAACTGAGAAAGCTTTACTTCACTCTTGCATCGGTACATGAATTTCAAAGTGAAACATGAAAAAGTGTGGTCGGATTAAATTAATTGATTTCGTTGTATCATCCAACATGCAGTTCATATGTGATCACAAGAATATACTGCTGTATGCGCGTGCTTTTCCTACTTGTGGGTATGTTTGCGGTTGAGTAGCTTATGTTTTGAAATCGAATGCAGATAATATGACATCTGGGGACTCAAAAATGAATTTCTTTAGAACGCCTTTGCCTGCACAATATTCCAGTTGGACATGAAGACGTAAGCTGTGCTTGTCGACAGTTCGCCGAGGGTCCGTCATTCCAGCGTTGCCATCACATTGCGCAAGTGTTCAATGCGGGAAGGATTCAAAGTCTTTGTGCATGGACACCTTCAGGACCGTTGGCGTACGGCACTTTGCAAATCTTTCAAACGAGCAAGAACACGAAATACAAGTGTAAATTGTGCATGGGACAACATGCTGACCAGACCGCGCATATATCAATGATGACAATGCACCTGTTCTTCACGACTCCCAAAAAGAAGTATACATACATTGATACCCCTTCAATGCGCAACACAACAATGCATTATCCAGTATAAATTCAAACTGACATACAAAAGGCTTCAACTAAGATAATAGCAATGTCTTCTTGACTTTATCACCTCCAAAATCTATTTGCACAGCCTTTGGTGGAGTTTGCGCATCAGTGGCTTGTCATGATTTATAGGCAATTGTTGTGGAATAGAGAAGCTGTCAAGGTTTGGGGACAGTTGTCGCTGCAGCCGGTACTGTTGGGCCTGCTCAACGTTCACGCACCAGACACCCTCTGTCTTCTTCCCAGGCTGCCCAGCAGCCACTGCCTTCTGCGCCCCCTCCACCGCAGCATACTCTACAAACGCTGTGCCTTTAAGCCGTCCTGTGACTGCGTCCTTCACCAGCCGGCAAGACTTGATCTTCCCAAACGTCTCCAGCTTCTGCAGTAACGAGCACCAAACCAACATCACTGTCCAACAGTTGAAACATGTATACTAGAATATGGGGGGGGAACTGGAAGAGAAGGCATGAGATAGAAGGAGAAGAGGCGAAAACAATACAGTAGGTTGAGCTGGGCAAGCGGGGTATGGTGTTTGATTTTGCGTGAGCGTATATAGTGAACCGAGAGCGGGACTTGACCGTTGATGCTTGCAAAGAAAGAAGAAGGAGGGCACCTAGGAGGGAAGCTCACAAACATAGGTACTTGATTTCCTCAAGATATTCATGATGTTCCAACGCAATGAGAATGACCATCCCAGTGCAGCAAGGGCACAGGACGGGAGGGATAAAAGCACGATGGAGTAGGCGAGACGTACCAAATTGTGTAGAAAAGTGTGATTTAAGCAGGTTTTTAGGGAGTGTGCCGGGGATGGGAAGAAGAGTGATGGATCGTGCCTGGCGCATCATGGTCTGGGTGGCCTCCAGGGGCACTCCTCGCACAAACACGGTACGCGCGTCGCGATTATCCAGCTCACCCGCCACCTCGCTGCTCTGCTGGCGCTCATCCTGGCACCGCACCCAACCCACTCACATCGCCACCACAGCAAGTGTCAAAGACACAAAGTTCAATCCAACCATGGGTGAGTCAAGCAACCGAAAGGAAGGCCTGCCCATTGACAACAACAGTCTTCCTTCCTGCACCTGATCGACTGTGTCTAGCAGATGGAAAAGAAAATCCAGAATACTCATCGTCGACATCCACATGTCCCGATGATACAGGACAGCAAATACAACCATTGCAAAGCACTGGAACAGCAGGCAATTGAACTGGTTGGGTTTAGCATCATTTGTCAAGGGCGTTACGCGCACGCCAAGGCGTGCTTATCTGCCTGCAGGTGAATCGATACAATCGCACACGATGCACAACGGCGTGCAAGTGTGGTGCTAGACATACACAAAACCTTGCGCTTGAAAACGATTCACACCAAGCAAAGCGCTGCCTTTCAGGCGGTCTCTTCACTTTGCTCTGTTTCTCGAGCTGAAAAGACATTGTCGATGAGCAGAAGCACTTCAAGCCGGGTCCAGTTGCCTGGCGATGGGGGTTGCGTATCGTGATGTTCCATACTGCCATTTATTCCATCCATTGATGTGATCCCCATTCAGGCTGAGCGCCTTCACAAAGTACCGTGGAGCAATCTTAGTTCGAATTTCGTATGCGAGTACACTGGCCAAAAATCTGGGTCCGCATGAGACGCCACCGCCCCATGCACCCCAGGCTAGCACCACGCACACCCAATAATTGTAAATTGTTGAACTGGCTATGCTCAACCTGGCATCCAGGTTGCACTTATGGGGCGCACCTTGGATTGGGAAGCTCCACCTGCTTTGGCGCTCTTGCTATCCCTTGCAGGGGGGGGAACCGCCTCCTCCCCTTCTGACTCACCGCTGGAGTCTTGGGACGCGATGCTTTTATCAAGTTCATCTTGGACGCTGTTGCCCGCTGTTTCGCGCGCCTCCCCCAGTACACTGCCCAGCACACGCGCCAGCATGTTGGACTCCTGCTCGGACACTGCAGAAGAAGCAACAACGTCCGTTGCCGAGGTCGGATTCAAACCTAGCGGTTGATGTGCTTCAAATATCAATAAGTGTTGTGGTCCGAATCAAAGTGTCCGATATCGAATGAGTTGGGCTAGTGCAAGCATAGGCCATGGTCGATTGTAGATGGTTCAAACTGCGTTCTGGCATATCATGGGTGCGCGGGTGTTAGGGGAGAAAAAGAACACTAATTACACCTCGTCAAAAGCAATAAACAGTTACAATATCAACAACAACAATAGCATGAAAAAAAAAACAACATCAATATCAACAATGACAGTAGCAATAACAATTACAGCAATGAAAAGAGAAAAACCCTTCCTACTGCAGTGAAATCCATCATCCTCATCAATGACGTCGATAAAAGGACAACTTCCAAACACCGAAACAATAAATCATCCTCGAAATGTGCCTGGATTGCACATGTCTATGAAAATCATGCCAAGATCATTTGTGTCAACAACGATCATGTCAGAAAGAGATTTTCCATACCACGACATTGCCTCATATTTCGGCCCAGCACTGAAAATCACTACCCGCCAATTCACCACAAAGCGCGCACCACCTTCTCGCGTCTCCTCTTCACCAGCACCTCCCTGCTGATCCAGCTCCTCCTCCCCCTCTGACTCAGATGCCGTGTCCTGGTCCTCGTCGTCGCTGAGGTCCATAGCCCCATCATACTTGCTGTGTTGCTCGTGATCATCATGGGGCTTTGACTGGTTCTCAAACTCTTTCTTGGACAACGCCCAATCCACCGCCACAGGTCGGTCCTGGATCTGCACCAGCAGGGAGTATCCTCGCACGCGTCATCCGTGGAAACCCTCACGAAAAACAAGTGCTGCAGGCGTGCAAATTGCCTTATATCAAATCGGGCGGTGAAGCGCGAGCTCTATGCGTCTGTGCAGATGGATTCTCTCATCAGACTGTTGCTGAGGCGCTACTTCTTCCGCACATCCACCAGAGCAGGGGAGTCTTTGTGCGCAACGTAGCAGTTGGAATTGGACTGCACAGGAACATGTCCACCAAGATTGTACGTACTCAACGAGCAAACATCGGGTTCGAGCGTGCCATCATGATCACGCCCCAACCTCGTGTGTCCTCAGGAGCTATTGCCTTTTCAGTTTGACGTCTGCAAGCATGGGTCGTTTAGAAGGGAGCAAAACACAGCAGCATTGAAAATCATAGGAATACTGTCACAAAGTAGTGAAGAAAGTTTATATTACAACTAGCACTTCTTTTAGGTGTGCGTCTATCCAACTGGGACCATTGATTTGTCCATCCCAGAGGATGAAGCAGACGCTTGGTAATTACTGTGAACAAGTGCAAGGAAATGTACCAATGAGCATATCTCACGCGTCGGCAACCGAGTGCCTGTGCAACACGCACAGTGCTTGTTTTGTATGGACTTTCTCAGATAAGCAGACCAATCCCATGGGGACGACAACATGCGTACTGCTTGAACCGTACGGCGTTTGGACTAGAAATGGAGGTGTTCAAGATTTGCCTGTGTATTGATGAAACTCAGCGTGTGATACAGATGACATGGCTCCCCACCCTAAAGGTGAGAATCACACACCTCCCTTCATCCAGTATGTTATTGGTCATGGGACGTGCAGTGTGTAAAGATCCATGTGAGGTGTAGCAATTGATGGATACTACGACGACTAGCACTCCTCTCTGCCGAATCAATAAAGACTCATTCAACACTTCAAGTGGGCATCGGGAGTTGTAGAAATACACATCGCATGGGCACCAACAAATTTGTGCAAGGTGAGGCTTACGGGCAGGGGTATGACCTCGTCTAGGCCTTAGCAACCAGCAAACAAGATACCTGACATGCAACCTCCTCTGTTGACTTAAGCACTGGTTGCATTTGATTTGAATGGAAGCTCCCACCTTGGTACCATTGACTTTGGCAATAGCTTTGTCAGCGTCTGCGCGGCAGGTCATGGCCACAAATGCAAACCCCTGCAATAGAACAATGTAGAGGGCACCGGCACTGTTCTTGAGGAGCACATTTTTTTGATCATCGAATATTTGAGGGGAGCGTCACGGTACGACCAAGCGCCCCTCTCATTTGCAAAGATCACTCTCATCTACTCAAAGGCAAAATCTCCAGACCAGAAATGATGGGGTGGATGAGGCTAGTGGTAAGATTGAACAACCTCCTCCTGTTTCAGGCACGTGGTGGACTCGCACCAAATCAAATCCCCATTTCGGCCAGCAGAAAATATTCAAAAAAAATCTAAACATTCATCTTCAAGATGGTTTGTAATTTCATGAACATGATACACAATCAATCCACAGCAAACGCTAACAGGCAATCATTGTTGTGTGTTTGGGCAACAGCGCGGATTCACCATGCCATTTCTTGAATTTCTGACCAGCATAAACTACATATGCGCATCCCATCATGCAAACCCCATGTACAAAATCCCATATGTATCTCCCAGTTGATATTGTGAAGAGCACACGGTCTTGACCTGCAACTCCCTGGACCAGTTGGAGATCCGTTCACGAACCTCGTTGCATAAACTGAATAATATATAAAAAAAAAAAATGAATGTGCACGCGGTTCGTGCTGACCACCTTTTGTGAAATGCAAGCAGCTTCCTTTCATTCCAGCACGTTCTCGCAAAAGGCAACTTGTGCCTTTATATTTTTCCATTCCAGCAACGTAGGGTACTGAATGTGTACACACGATCCAATTGCTGGCCGTGTATGGAAATGCATTGGAAAAATAGGATATTCATGTCCTGGTTTCTTTCCTCTGGATGTAGGCTGGAGGTCTAGCCTACTTGTGACATTTTAATTAGACTTTTCCAAACACCATGTGCAAACACTTCACTTGCTCATCGAAGATGACCCGTTAGCCAGCATGGCGTTTGATTGTGAAATCATCAGCCGAGGCAATACCTGCCCATGTCGGAACTCGAAGCCGGGATCAACCGTGTGGGAGCCATCGCCCTACCATCTAAGCCATCCGACATGGCTGTGCAAATATAGGATACTCGTGATCTTACCATGCCAAACTTCGCTCCACAAGAACAAAAATCATCAATCCATAGACATGTGATACGACCTAGACTCCACACCGCTCAATGCTCATCACCTTGAACCCGAGCAAACATCCACACAGGAACATAGTGCAATCAATCGGAAATCTCAAGGAAAGAACAGTTCTCCATTATCCCATGGATCATTCTTTCGTTTAAACGCAAGCAATTGGCACAATAATCGATCTTATTTTTTGGGTGGATATCCGGCCCTCATCTCGTACATTGCTGCGCACACCTTTGGCTTGCCCTCTGGAGTGGCGGGCATCGATATAGACCACACAAACCCTGCCTTGCTGAACGCATCACGCAGATCCTTCTCCGTCACCTACAAACATCGCCCAGATACATAGCTGGATCATTTCACATTCTTGCGCGGAAAAATGCATGGCTCGATGCCCAGCCTGCAGCCATGTCAGTGCGCGCGTCGCCCTCCAAGTCCCTCATGCACATGTTTGTTGGTTAGCGCACCCCACTGGGTAGTTGGTGACCACTCGGGTCATCCTGTACTGTTCAGGCCTACCGACCCTTGCTGAATGGTTTCAAAGATAGACAGTTTCTAAGATGGACAGTTTCAAAGATAGACAGTTTCAAAGAACTTTTGAACCACCATGTTGACATGATGGTTGTTTAGGCAGTTTGTATGTTTCATGTCAAATTTTGAATAGTAACTTTGAAAACCCTAATCATGTGTATTCACCCAGAATATAGCTGTACATGGAGAGTGCAGGATCCCAAGGGTAATTTCATGACACGCACGTTCTCCCAGGTGCAAAACCAAAAACCGCCACCAGTCCCAGTGTATCTCATATTTGCCTGTCTAGGTCTGCGAAAAATAACAAGTACACCACCTTGTCATATTTCATATCCTCAGAAATACACATAATCCTACTCCTATCAAACTTCAAGAACCACCAATCATGTTTCGGGCAAGGCAAACGTTATTGTGAGCTGCATTCCTCACGGTGCAACTATTTCACACGCCAACGACGATTGCCATGGCACCAGCGCAACCAGTAGCCCCATTGCGATTGCTACGAACAAAGACACCCTAGCTCTAGCCTGCACACTTCAACCTTGAGCACAACACAATCATTATGACCACAACGCCCACGTTCCCGCGCTCAGCGTTTGTATGTGGTGGTACCTTGTAGGCCAAGTTGCGCACGATGAGGCGCCATTTTTTCACGTGCGAACCCTCCCCACCTAGCTGTCTAGCCCACAGACTTGCCCCCAGAGACTTGCCCTTAAACTGATTAGCCCCGTGCAGCTTGCTGACGGCTGTGCGTGCGTCCTTTACCGTCCTACGAGCTCAACAACCCTCCCAACACCTTTGCAATGTCAGCTGTGTAGCATGTCGTGCGGCAGAGTGCGCTTGGTCCAGTGGATACATTGCACTGCTTCAAGTTCTCATCCTAAGGACACACTAGATGTGTAACACAAACGGAGGCATGTGCACTTTCCGCGTTGAGCAACAATGACTGCTACCTCTCATGTACAACCAACTAGGACATCAATGGGTACATTCATGATGACAACAAGTATCACATTTGTACTACAAGCAATGAAAAAAAACATTTGCAACAATCATGCTTGCAAAATTGAAAACACGAACACCCACAACGGTAAACCATAACAGCAAACCTGTCGATTACAGCATAATCACGCAAGGACTATCAACAGCAACAACTATGGCGTTAACAGTAGCATGCATAACTTTCACTGCCACAACCATAGCCAGCAAAAGTGAGAGCGCTCGTTCCGTTTGAGGACGGCGTGGGGTGTTACTTGTACGTGACGAGCAGGCGTGGTCCCGCTGGGCACCCGTCAGCATCCACTTTGCCCCTCATCAGCTCGTCCTTGGGGGCTGGATGCTGCGCGCACTCCACAGGCGCCGCCTTGCGCGCCAGCACCAGCGCAACCTTCAGGGGCACGCCCCTCTCCGGCCTATGTACCGGACCCGCGCCCTGCTCCTCCCCGTCCACGCCGCCCACCACTACCTGCCGGTTGGGTCTGCGTTGGCCCAGAAACATCCAAGACGCTGCGGCCGGATACATTTGTTGTTCGGGGTTATGAATGCCACAAGAACCTTCGTGATGTGCAGCTCTTGAATATGAAAATCATCACCTACGAATCTGCATTGTACAAATTCACCGTACAGGCGATTGATTTTCCAGTCTCTGCATTTGAAACAACACTCTTGATACTCTAGACCCAGTAGAGCGCTTTAGATGTGGGCGCTGTACAGATGAACATAGTTTACTTGCCGTGCCACTAGATTTGGGTCTCAACATAACGCTAGCAATGCTGATGAAACTGGGAGAAATGCGGGGGGCTTAAAAGCACAGGCTGATTGCGAAATCCACAAACAATTTCGAATCGATTGGAAAGGATTCCTTGTTTTTGGTATCCCTTCACTGCCGCCTTAGTACACTGCCACTCACAAACTGGGGAGGTATGTAACCGGCCACCCGTTCACAACTTAGCGCGGATAGGAAAGCAAGATTCTGCAAAAATCAACGATTATTGTAGACTTCCCTGCACACCTGCCTCAAATCAATTACATACGCAGTGGGATAGGATTCCTACCTAAGGGGGTGGATATCTATACAGGAACATTATCCTTACCAGCGTGACGGAAGATGTGTCAAATGGGTCACTCCCGAATACCTATAGTCTATGCAACGCTTAACCCCGTGTATGAGGTCCAAGCGCAAGTTTTATGATTCAAGGAGAACGCTTATAAAACAACGATTCTCGTTGTTCCTTTCAGATTGGGCTGCTGATCTGAGTAAGTTCACATGTGACCAGCATGTTGTCTGGTGCGTGTACACGTACTGGTCATTAACAGGTAAATCAAACAAACCATCATGTTCGCACCATGCATCTCATTGACATCACCACAAACTTGCTGATAGGCTTTGGTTTTAACCAAAGCTCGTGGATCAACGTCCATAGAAAACATCATCATATATCAGAGCAGTTATGGCTACAGCAGCTGTTGGACTGTGACAAGGTTTCATTCTTTAAGCTATAGGATTGAAAACAGCACGCACTTGTGGTTGGTGACATGATCATACACTCCATGCACAAAGGTCATGTCGGAGTACTCACTTTGTAGTTTAACAGCCTCATGCTCAAGAGGCAGCAAGGTCCAGTCCCAGTGAGAGGGACGCTGTACTCTTGGCGGGACATTCATTGGTAGTATCCTAATCATATCACCTGAACAATGGTTGCAAGAGCTGGCGATTTACAATTTCATGTTCTTCATATATCCACCCCATGTGTAGGGAGCTTGTGAATGAGTGTCCAAGTATGTTGAAAACACAGGGCGTGATTCTTTCATCCGGATTTGTACACAACTGCAGCCTTCTCTGACAATGATGACGAGACACGTTCTCCTTTAACCCCATAATATGTTTTCGGTCCTGGTACACGGATACTGAACGATACCATGTACAACAGCAGAATTTAGCGTGTGATTCGGTTGATCCGCTCTTTGGGCAAATGTCAGGACTCTATACACATGTATATACAACCCCTGCCTGCCCGACCCTTCCTCCTCTCTACGCCTTAGCCCTTCCAGCCAAGTGACGAATACCACAAAGTCGCGAGGGATCCCTTGCAATTTGCACCTCTACACAGGCAAAGCGTGGATCTGGACACATCAAGCGCAAGACCGACTCCCTTGCGCATGCGCACTTGTGTTTCTCTAGCAGGTAATTGGGATCTAGCGTGCCAGCGTGCTTTGGGACCTCCGCTGCAGACTTGTCCAACTTCTGAGCAGGCTTGGAGGTGGAAGCCTCGGACTTATTTGCACGCTCTGCAATCACAAATCTCAACACATGGGCATGGATTTTAAGGCGCTGGTCAAGGCGCAATGCAGGGGTCACAAGCCATATGTTGCCCCAAGCTCATGGCAGGTTAGGATGGACCCCAGGGGAAAACTCGAACTGTTGACACAAACAAAAGTTGCAAGGTGGTAACTAATGTTGCGATTCTTGTGCATATTCAGACCATAGCTACATTGAGCCAGATGCCAAGCTGTGCGCATAGAACTGTGTGTATGTAATAACGACTGAAACGCTGACATTTTGCACCAGAACAGGCATGAGTTGCGCTGACAAGGCGATATGCACAGGCGACGTTGTTTGCACGCAAATCGGTGGGTGTTATGTGGGGAGCCTATGTGGAGAACCTGCGCGCGCAAGGCCTCCGTGAGTAGCCTTCAACATTGGTGCGCGCTCGATCTAAAAATTACTTTGTTATGTACATCTTTGCTTGGTGCAACCTGTTCCGATCATCAGAAAGGTTGCCTCAACTCACTTGCGGCTGCTGCACAACTGTCATATACATCGTGGGATCTATCAGTTTTGTTCTTGCGAATAGACAATGAGCCCTAGCCCACCATGCGGGGCAGTTGCATCCACAGTGCTTACATGTTCTGGTACAGTACACCCTCTCGTAGCACGGGATGTGTCCCCAAGGGCAAGAAATTGACTCTCGAGCACAACGAATCCACCAGAGTAACAGACGGTCCAAACGCCTACAGATGGTGCTCAAGAAAACGCAAGCACCTCAACAAATCCGCCGAACGTGCGACAGAGGCCCGCGTTTGGGGACTGCTGGGTTGTTTCTGTTGATTTCAAATTCGCACGCACCCTTCCGTTGATCCAAGGGGGTCTTGCGCTGCTCAAGCGGGGCGCGGGACTTTGCCAGGTCCACCGCCAGCTGGCGCCCCAGCAGCTTGGCCCCGTTCTTCTCTTTCACTGCTCTCTCGGCATCCTCTTTCAAAGCACTGCCCTCCCAAGAACATCGGGCGCAGAATTCATCCAAGATACAATCAAATATTCTATACCAGCACCGTCTGAGACAGCGAAAGATGGCCCCCCTTCGAGGGTGGGTGCCTATTAAGGGAAGAGTGCGGCCCAATGAAGATGACTAAACCCAGATCTAGAAAAACGTCCAATCTCCTGATGACGAGGGAATCTGCGCCTGTTGCTACGGATGCAAGGTACCCTTGTGAGAAGCATTCACACCGGAATGTTCGCTTGGGAGAAGTAACGATTGTTGTGTGTGGACTGCGAGTTTGAATCCCGTCAGACAAGGTTGTTCGATCTGGCCAGGAAAATCTCATAAGCCACGCTACTTGGCTGGTCTCGTTCGAAATCCAAGAAGACACATCAATCGTCGAATTGACCTCCAGCAAATCAAGTTAAGTCAAAAGTTGTTGGGAATACCGGCCACGAGTTAATGACATGGCGCAATCGGATAAATGAGTCTGTTCTATGATCACACGAGAAACAAGCATTTGCTTGCTTCTTGTGTGAAACACAGCACAAGTTCCAATTTTGAAGTAATTCTATATTCAAGTTTCTACAAGTTCAGAACCAACTGCATCCAACAACCCTTTACACTGTGATCACTATAGGGCCCCCCAACGTGCACACAAGACATTTTTCAGAGTTGTGGATAGCATTGGCTGTGCTAGGGAAGTTGTCGCTGATGTTGAATACAATATGCTATTGAAAATGCGTTCATCGTAGGTTCATGTGTTGCTTGCTTTTTGCCACCGCATGCAATTTGTGCTGATCGACAATTCCAACGCACTTCCGTATTTGGAATCACTATTCGAATACTTGCACGGTAAAGGGTATTCCTCTTCACGGTGAGGTTGTGCTCGCGCACTCTGATGGGTATAGGTCAGAACCTGTCAGCTCAATCAACACTTACTGTGTGTGCATTGGCATGAAAACACAGACAGGCGTTCTGAATGCATCCATACAACAGCATCCAGTAGCGAGTGGGGTATTGTTATTGGGCTCAGAATAAAATTGGGAGGGCTTGCACTCACAACTGAACAAAGGCGAACCCCTTGCTGCGCTCAGATCCATCCGACCCTGGTTCCCCCCACGGCTCCAAAGAGGAGGAGGCACACAAACTAGTCAGCTTAAACGAATCCTCTCCTACGAACGCAGATGGTTTTATCAAGATGAGAGTTGAGTTGCGATTTCCCGAACACAATCAGTAAATTCACATGTCCATTTAGGTGAACGGTATCACTCCAGCCGCACGCCAGCATATGATGCAGCACACAAGCGATGATGACAGGCTGGCTATTGAGCTAAGCTCATGCCCAGAGCGCCATCTTCGGCCTTCGCCAATTGTACGTACACTTAAATGTGCCTTCATGATGATCTACATATATCAATTCACTCATTTGAGTGATTTGTATGGCGACCACATGCACACAAGCAATGGAGGCAGATTCACATTTGTTTCTAGGAATCAGACGACAGGTAGCTTGAAATGTAAATTTCTAGCTTGCCGAATGTAAATATCAGACAATGTTTGTATGTACATTAAGACTGTCTCACCTAGGTGATTTTCTCCCTACATCCATGGGAAGTTTATCGTCATGAGAACATTCACGGACTAAGAAAAATGCTTTCAAAAGTGGAGATGGAAACAAGCTTTGCCATGCTAACCAAGGAGAGTCCGCTTACATTCACATGAACTGAAAGTATATGCGATGCTAGAACCCAAAAAAAACGATCAAAATTGTTATGCACACCCTTGGTCTTGACAATAAAGCACTTCTTCGTGGGCCCAACTTCACTAAACGCTTCCTCCAACTGCGCAAACACATCACCCACACACGATCAACAATACAGGTCGACACATTGGGCAACCTTCAACAAAATTATCTCCGACGAATTTCACGATCAGGATATGCACACCAATCGGGTTCCAGTTGCAGGAAGTTCAGCTGAGCAAATGTTTTCTTTTGTCTGTTCACTTTTCAAGAATGCCACCCAACATCACAAATCGGGCTCTATATCTTACTCGCAGATCTCCATCGTACCATCATAAATACTTCAACAACGCAGTAGTGCAATCATTACAAGCAGACATTACATGTCAACGCATTGAAACTACTTTTTCTGTGTCATGTCTTGTGAAATGTATGTGGATTTCTTCCATTGATCAGATCCACTTGGATCGAATACTGATAAGTGGAATCACTGAATTATGGAATAATGGATGAGAACACCCAACCATGAGTGATAGTTATGCTGTATGATTCAACACGTTGCGAATTTTGTTGTTCCTCCCTGTCCTATGTGTATGCATTCTGGGCGGTCTGTTGTCGTCCACGGTTTCTTTCTCTTGTGCTCCGTTTAGGCTGAACTCCGCGCACAGGGGACCATCGGCAGTACCACCACATACACTCACGAAGGCACCCGAATACGAATGCATGATTCGATTTAGGAACGGTGCGCTGCGAACCTTTGTCGGTAATACTATGAACGTGTGTACGCAGGGTGTGGTGGTACCCGTGATGTCACTCGATTCCAACAGGTGAAGAAGTGAATGCAGCTTTGCAAAGTCGATTGTCGAACCTGATCATCCGTGAGATTGTACGGCAAGTTTCTTACGAAAACGGTGCGCGGATTTGTCTTGACATCTGCTCCAGACGCCATGTGAGCCGCCGCCACGCCACCCAACCCTCAACTCCTCGGGCCCTGACTTTTCAGAAGAAACGACCCTGGTGATGGTGGTGCCATAAAAGAGGGGTCACAAAACCAACAGGGAAAAAAGTTCACTAGCAACGTCCCGCTATGAATATGTCAACATGGAGCACTACCAATAGGCTCGATTGCATGCTTGCATGTCATTTCCTGCATCAGGGTGTGTGCTGCTTCCATCCCATCAGGTCAAGGGGGTGAGCATTGGGGGTGAAGGGATGTACACTATGATATCCATGCCGCTGGCTTGGTTGTCGGTTGTTGGCCCGTTTCGAATCTTGCAGCATGGGTGGTCAGGGCAAGGATTGGCAGGTGCTGCCTCTGTTCATCCACAGCCACGCAGGCGGGTCGTTTTGGATTAGCGAGTGGACACACCGATCGCCCTAACCATCACCAGGAAAGGCGGGGTGCCTGATTCATACATGGTCACGATGTCTCTCTCTCTCTCTCTTGGAACCACCAGTCTTTATGGTGATTGTTTAGGCGGTATACATGGTCACGATGTCTTCGGGTTGTCAATGAGCAAGCGATCGTGCCAATCGCGTTAAAAAACACATATATCGGAACTGCATCGGCCGATTATCTTTGAAGTCCATGCTGTCCAGGAGGTCATCTTCGATTTGCGCAGTAATGCAGTCACAAAGATGCGTGCGGCCTCGGTAGATGAAATACAGAAGGCCATGCTTGCTTATATAGTTCCGAAAAATCACAATGATGATTTCGGTTACGGCCGATGATATAGGGTTTAGGGTTATGACCCTACATATAAACGGTCATTCTTGCATGTCGTATCATCCTCGATTCGCGTAGTGATGTTTTTTGCCAATGGCGTACTACATCATCATGATTGGTACTGCCACGGCCGACCTGCTCGGTAACACCTTTCGAAGTCCATCTTGGGTTTGTGGATCGTTTCTAGGAAATGCTCATACCATCAACAAAATCTGTGCTGCCTAGGTCGATGAACGCCATGCATAAACCCATAGCAGCGAGTATTCATTCCAAACGCCTAAACAACCACCTAAATCATTCCGCGCGACTTGTATTTTGGAGCGGCATACCTTCGTTTACCACATCGCAATGTTGCTGCTCCAGGCCATATGCTGTGTCCATATCAGAACCAGTGTCATCAAAGGAGGTCGATGCATCTCCCTTGCCGCAGTTGCATCCTGCTCCGCTCGCGTCCATCCGCGCCAGTAACATTGCAGGTCTCTCCACCATACGGGCTCGGGAAAATCGCGAGACCTGCTCTCCTGCACCAACCCGCTGTTTGGTCACCGCGGAAACCCAAGCAAAGCTCTACGATGGCCGCTCCTCCACACAATGCGTTCGCTCCCAAGGCCCCAGCCATACAGCTGACCCCCGAGCAAGCGAAAGGTGTGAAATATGCCAGTGCAAAGACCTTTTAGGACCACGCTCTCAACTAAACTACGGGAATCCTGAAAAAGTTTTCTTCAATTGAGTTTTCCTGGTGAAGACTTTGGAAAGAATGGCGCATCTTGATTCTGGCCGATGGTGTTGGTATTCGAATAGCTTCTCAGGTGTCTCGGTAGTTCAAATATCTTGTTTTCCAGTACGTCTTGCGAGTTGATCTCGCTAGGATATTCACCTCTGTTTCTTGCTGACAGGGTTCGTCGCTCCACGAGTGCTTCCGTTGAACAGGTTACTATTGCCCTACTCGTCAACAGTGTGCAGGAGTGTATGTTTCGGCCGAGCACAGTGTTGGATTTCTACCCATACGATGATCTTGCGGAACACCTGAACAAGACTGCTTAGTCTAGGCGATAACGATCCTGGAACGCAGGAGGCATTCGAACACAGATGCAAGCATATGTGATAGAAAAGTCATCGTCCAAATGACCTTGCTTTTGTTCTATGATCTTGATTATCATCGGTGCGTGAGTTACTTGTGGGATGGAGTTCAGTTCCCAAGCTTGAGACAGCAGCTTCTTGCAGAGGACTGGCTGCATGGCCCACTTTGCTATGTTGGAATCGATAGGGCCCAGGATAGCTTTGAAGGTGTGAGAGTAGTCTACTCATGGGCGATGATACCTGAGCATTTCGCAAGGTTTTGTGGGCCTGTTGCCATTGTCCAACCAACCTTGAATCAACACTTCTGTGAACTACTAGGCGAGAGGGTTCAAATAACTGAGAAAATCTCCTGAGAAAGTGTCTTACTGGATCCAATGGTCTTGCAATGCAGGCATATGCGTGTGGGTAGGGAAATGTGACGAGTTCAACAAAGACTATACTCAGCATGACACACACCATCGTGAAATACATACAAGATCGAAAAGTGCACTCTTTGCTACAAATATTTTCTCAAGTTACAATATGTTTTTCGAGCACATGTTTCTGGTTCATGTGGATGTGATGTGAAGTCTCCTAAAAGCACAAGTTGCAGGGAGTGCATGTGGTTTTCATGTTTGAAATTTGTGATCAAGTAAACATTTTTCCCATTGAGACAACACTACGAATTGGATAGATGGGTGTAGGAGGTTCGCTTGTTCTGCGACTCCTGGAAGTGACTATGGCCACAAAATGAAGAGCGTACAATGTGAATTGCTTGCTTTCTTGTAAAAGGTATTGAAATCTTTTGCCGCTTATACGTTTTGTGTATGACATTTGTCTACAGAGGCCTTGGACGAAGTAGAGGTGCTGTTGGCCAATCCCGAAAATTCTCAGAAGCTGGACCAGGCTAAGATGATGGGCGGACAGGATCCAATGATGATGATGATGATGGTGATGCCGATTGCGGTGCAAATTCTCACACCAGTGCTGCAGAAGTATGGCTTTTCCATTGACCAAGCAGGTATTGTTTCTGAAATCATGATAGTTTCTGATATCAAATTGGCTTCCAGCATGCTTCCTTTTATCATTTGACAATTGCTCTTGGATATCAAGTAGACTTACGCCTCTGCACGATAGCTGCATATTGTGCGTTTGCGCGAGAGCGTGTTCAAAGTTGTCTTCATGGTGTGTTTTCTCAAGCGCCCTTATGCAACCAACATCCGAGAATATAGGATGCTGATTTATGATCCCCGTGGCATTCAGCAGGAATACTAACATTGCATTTGGAAAGTCTTTGGTGGGAAGACACCTAAGTATTTATTCAAGCAAACCATTACAGATGCCAGCGTTTGTTTTTCATAGTTGATGGTGGCCGCTGGGCACATGCTAGGTGGTTTGGAATGCTTTGGAATGCCGGATTCAGCGGCATGCATGAGTTGCAATGCACAGAACGTGAGATGGGATTCGTGGCTCATCCATTGTGGTTGCTCATCCATTTGTTTCCTTTGAATTTACTCACCTTGAACCTGCGGGATCATTCCTCAAATTAGGTTACAGCTAGCACAGATTCTTTCTGAGATGGAGCACAGGTGATTACTAAAAACGTGTGATAATCATCAATGCGTACGTATGAAGCGATTCCGCGTATGTGTGTATATCTTCAGGTGGAATGCAATTCCTGGCCGCAGCTAGCATGCACAAGGAAGATGAAGCGGTTGCAGCCAAGGCGAAAGAGATCAAAGCCAAGTTCATCCCTCCTGAATTGGTGTGTCACGGCAATTTATTAAGCATGCGTTGGCTCCTATGTGCTTGCTCTTCGTTCTGATGCTACCCACAAGTAAGTATGGTGTATTATCTGCATTGCTTTTCAACAATGTACAATTATTGGAAAAATCTCGCTTGGATGCAAACAACCTTGAGGCGAGTTGTTTTAAAGTCTGCAGAGATAGCAAGTAATTCTACAGAGATTTTCACGTGGTCACATTTTATGCTTTGTAGAAGGACTGTAGTGGAAGTTGTTGCTTGGTCTGATTCTGGTCAAATTCTCAGGTGGTGCTGAGTTTTAATTGCAGGCGGCGCTGGCAGGTATGTTCATCGGAGGCAGTGCCCCAGGGATGCCCCCTATGGGAGCGCCACAATGAGAGCTCTTGATCTTTCCTCATGCGGCTCTTGTTGTGCTGTCGGATAATCTCAGTGATATGTTTCATGTTCGGTGCAATATAACATCGTGAATTTACTGTGCGTGCTCAGCTTTTTCCGTTTCATGGGATTGCTAAATGAAAACTCCATCACTCAATACCATCATTGATAGTGTTGGTGTTTCTGTATCAGTTGTCATTCAAATTAGTTCACTCGCCCGACATGTATACAATTTTATGTAAGGCATTGTCAACATGCCCAACCAAATGTTATATGGCGACAGAACAGCTTTCAGGGTGTTCGAGCATGTCAAAAGTGATATGTCCTTTTCCCATTGGTGGACGTTTGTGTTCTATTTGGGATTCCCTTGTACATGTGTGGACTAGTTTCTGGAACCTTTCCTCGCGGTAATTCCACTTGTTGCCTGACAAGATACGAGTAGGTTCGACGATTCAGAACTTGTACTCAACGGGAGTTTAATCAGTTTTTCATGACGCGTGAATGCTCCAACACATCCATGGTAAAAAATAACACATTTCTTGAGTAAATACTTGAGTCATGAACATTCGCCTTGTGCAGCTTTAGCTGATGATGGGTGTCATGTTGTCGTTGCGCAAGTCATGGACATGCTACTTGGTCGAATCATTTCATGTTCCCGCGTATGCAAGAATCAACTGAATTCAGGATGTATTTTGTGCAAACGTCAATCATCATGTCTGCTGCGTGAATCGGACGGCCACCGGTATGGATAAAGTTCTGGCGAAAGGAATTGTCCTAGGGTGCACATGCCATTCCATATACGAGGGACTGAACCTACGTCGATTGATATCCCAAGCATCGCCTAGACAAAATAGGCTGTCAGAAATTCCATATGGTAAATCTAGAATCCCTAACCCATGAAAGGTTGGTTTCATCGCAAGCCAAGAACCGAAAGGTTTTTGGTCCTAGAGACAGTTTGATTATGTTGAAAGCCTCCACGATGTACATGTGTTTACGTGTTCGCATATACATTATGGACTTTTTTGCACGATTGTGGTGCAAGTACACAATTCTTCCCAGCATTTGAATATCAGTTGCATTGGGTCTTTGTTGATTCTGCGGCGAGTACCACCAATGAATGCATTTGGAAACTTTGCCATTTTCTGAACCAAGCCATGGGCGAGTACCATTATTGTGCTCCAACACTAGTCATCACTCACTTGACGTCTTGGCGTAGTTCATTGTTTGAACACAAGCAGTGGAAAGTACCCTTCGTGTTTTGCTTGGACTGTTCGTTTCAAATCAAGCGTGGTTGAAGCAACTGTCGTTATCTTTCAACCCACTTCTCAGAGTCAAGGAAACAAACGGAACACTCCACACGGATCCACGTAGATGCCTAATTGAGATTGAACGTTGCTTTGAAAGGAATTTGACCCCGCGTACAAAAGAAGACGAAGTCCATGCCACTCTATGGAACGATCCCATGCCAAATAATATACAAATGTTTAAAGGACAAGGAAGAGATCACCCAGAACATTTAGATCCGGGTTTGATAGGAGTAGACAACAAGGATACCCATCCAAATCTGTAATAAACAGTAAACTGGTAGACCCGCCAGTGCGGGTCGACTACATCGCAAAGGTGTTCAAGAGGTCTAAGTCGTTCACACAGTGACGTGCATCGCCACAGGTCGACGCTATAC
>NHOP01000105.1:0-20366 GCA_018697155.1 Pyramimonas parkeae | reverse complement strand
GCCTCCATCTTCTCACTGGCTAACCACACCCAGCGATGTTGGTTGTACGTGCAGGGCATGGACATAGACGAGTTCGACTTGCTGGAGCTCCGCCAGGTGTCGGCATCTCTGCATACACATTTACAACAGCAGTTGCATTCATGGTGTAAACTGAACATATGTGTCCTTTGCATACCATGGTTTTTGCTATTCCTGTGGCTGGTGCAATGATCCCAAACACTGGATGAGTCCCAGTTCGATTACTCTCCGCAACCAATACTAGATGCTTTTCCTTAGGCGTGTGTGCTGTGAACAAGGATTCTCATCCATCTTTCAGGCCTTTTGTGTTCCTACAAATGTCGATAGAAATGTTAGTTTCGTTGCTCTGGGCAAAGCTGGTCTAGATTTTGTGTTTAACGGAAACATGGGTTTACGTGTCGAGCCCCTTGGTGTACATGCCACGTTTTTGGCTGCATGTCTCTTTGCTGCTATCGAGTTCACTTACATCCACAATTGTTGCCCGCCAACAATTCCACGAAAATGAAGGATGCATGCATTCATGGGCTGTGTGCTATTTCATGTACGTTTCATTCTGTACATATAGGATTGCCTTCTGAACTTGTAGAATTCAGAACGTGATTCAGTCGACATGGCTTCTTGCCGAGTGCGTCATCTGAGGTTCTTCGTATGCATACATTTTAAACGTTAATCCAAATTGGCACATGGATTTTCACGATAACCATATATGGTGGTGGTGTCTAGTGCTTCACTCGCACGACTTCGCTTCCTGCAGAACGGGTAGGGGCCGCGTGTTCTGATGCAGCACTAGCATACGGGCTAACTTGTTGCAGCATTGTTCATCGGCAGTATTGCACTGCACCGTTGCCAAGCGTTTGAACCACACCAGCTGAAAAATGATTTCCAAATGCGACTTGCACCAGATTCGTAGGAACGGGAAGCCAATCACCACGCACCAGCATTTTGATTGCGCCGCACAAGCTGCCGCTCCCAACACACCATTGTATGGATTGCATCAGTGGGCAGGCAGGCCCTTGCAAATCAGGACGGAGGTACTCGCAATCGTTGATACTCGCGCTGTTGTGGGTGTTAACAGTCGTGCCAAGACAACAACGCCAGGGTTTCAGTGCCGCAAGCCAGCATTCGGGACTCCCTCTACCGGACTGCCGTGGAGGCAAGCTGCCCCCCTCCCCTGCACACTCTCCTGGCACACAGAAACGCACGCGTACATTTCTTCAATGTTCATTTCTCGCTTGTCACAATGTTCAATCGTTGTCATTATGTTCCAACGAATACATTTCACGGCGATTCTGCAGATGATTGGTATGATCGCTGTTTAAATTGAAGTTGACCCTCCCGCCAGCTTTTGCGTCGGTGAACGATGCGTAGGTTTGCGAGCTGTAAACATTCATGGTGAGGTTTTGCGAGAGCGGTATGATGGCACGCTCACAAAAGGTGTCCAGTCATGGCGCATCTGCGCGAACCAGGGGCCTCCCGGGAATGAAGCTGCCACCCTCACACCAGGCCACCCGAGACGGACTTGCACACACACATGCTTCTTGCACCTTATCTCGCAGCTTGCTCACACAGCGCTTCCGCGTGTCACGCACTTTGAATCTCTCATGCTCAGATGTCCACCGTGCTAACTTGTCCCTAGCGTTGACTTTTCGAGGCGGTTTTGGACTAGGATCGAACTTGCGTCATTGATGGTGACTTCGGCAATTGGCGTACCCAGACTTCATTTTCAAAGTTGATTCGCCATCCTCATGGCCCGTCATCAATCATTTTTTTTGTGCGTGATCTTCGTCCACGACAAACATGTTTCTTACTAGGATGCATCATTGCTGCTGGCAGATTCCAACACCGCGCCAGCAGCGAAAAGCAGTCCCTTTTTCTTGTTCATCGGATGTGGGTTCACCTGTTTTGGTAGATGGAGCCTGTAGGAGTGCACTCTAAACATACTGGACCCCACCAGGACTGCCGCTCAGATTCCTGGATTGTTCGAAAACGGTTGTATCCGCTCGATGATGTCAGGTGTTCAGGAAGAGGATACCGTTGTCAACATCTGCACTGCCCAGGGTTCCATGGACTTGCCGTGATGGATTCACCAGGGATGACCATTGCAGGTGGTTTTGAAAGTTGCCGGTCAAGGGGCCACCGTCATTGGAAGTACAACCCCCAGAAGATTCATTTGTGGTATGGCAATCTGACGTATTGCTTGCAGCGTCGAATTTGCTTACAAATACTATTTCTTATTGGTTTCTGGGCATGTATATTGAAATACATACGTTGTTGGGGACCATTGCGATGAATGCATTTACTAATTACGATCCGCTTGCTCTAGCAAACCTTTAAATGAATGCAATAACGTTCACCAATAACTGATAGATACCAGCTTTTGAATCATTGCTATGCATACGCTTGGCTGATGTGAACTGGATTGCAAAGGATTCGATCTTGAATGGGATTTTGAGCAAAACGCAATTGGGGTTACAGGCCTGGCGAACGACCTTGGAGTGCCTCAAGACAAAGCCACCAAGATGCTGCGGGTGCGTTGTTGTCAAGTTATCACCCAATGACTAAGCATCCCTTGGTCAATAAGGGATGATCAATCATCCCTTATTTGTAACCTGAGATACAAAGTGAGCGTCTAGGAATCAGTAGACTAGCGGGGGCGAACTGCATTTGAGAGGGTAAGTTTGTCTTTGTAATTCATGGTATAGTTTATCCCTTGGTCAACAGGTCGTCTTTCGATATGGAAGCACTTTGCATCGCTCAATCAATTTTTATCGTCGAAGTCACAGACAATCTCGGAACAGGTGCAAGCTGCTTGTACTTTGACTACAGGCAACCCAAAAAATTTTGCGATTCAAACTTCGCAAGCCTGGGCGTGGTGCCATTGTGCGAGTACCATTTGGTATATAGTCCAGCCCATCTCCAAACCACCATATGTGTTCTTCACAGAATACGGGCCTGAACATCTTAGAGGGATCATGCTTTGTATCTGTGTATGCATGTTCAGCTCAATGACAGTTGTCCCTGCAGTGATGTTGTGAGGTTTTCGAATGAAGTTGTGGTATTGAGTTTGCGTGGCTTCCTGTAGGGCAGTGGTCACCTCCCATCGTAGGATCACGACCCTAACCCACTTGGCATGAGGCCAGATCGACTGAGGTTGTGTGTTGGATTCCGCCGCTGCACAAGGCATCCTCGAAATCCAGGGTACCAGATGAACGATGCACTGTGTGGGATGCTGAGGGATGCATCTCATCATCCCCATCAGGCTGGCCTGCTCATTTGTGCACATCCACACGGTGTTGAAACGCACTTGATTTTCGTTAATGAACGAAGACCTAGTGTGTTTTGGAAACAGTCGGGTATCAGCGCATCAGCTCGACTAGTTGATGAGTCTCCAACAGCATTCGGCTGCAAATCTTGAGGTCAATTTTTGCTTTGAGCGTGTGTGACTCCAGGCTGGCCAAGCTGCTAAAGCACGAGGGCTCCTTCTCTCCACCACCGCGTCCGTCCGGTCGGTAAGTTTCTTATATCTACGCCTAGCATGCTACTCTAGATATATGACAGGATGTAGGGTTTGAATCTGCAAGTACATGGTAGTTCCAATGCGCTCTTGCTTGGAGTGATATTGGGAGTTAATTTAATTCCGTTTTGAAATGGGTCGGTGCGCTTCTTGCCGAGCAAGTAGGGATATATCCCAATCGTTCTACGGACTGCAATCGATGGAACCGGGTATTGTAATACATAGCATGACGTCAGCCATTGCTACATACCCGTATTCTCTTTGATGCTCAAGTGAACAGCAGCAGCTTTCTTTATTTCTCGTTCGCAGTTTGTTCGTGCACTTGCCCAATTGATTTGGTAGGATTTTATGCTTTTTCCAGGTAGTCATTTGCCTGCTGCATATTCTTCGAGCCTGAGTACCCAGCTTGTGTATGCACGCAAATGTGTCGTCATATCTGCTTAAGTGTTCAAGGTGTTCTCGGGTGGAAGTACCCTGCTGATCACTTTTCAGTTGCTCGCCAAGTGAAATACATCACAAGTTCACATCGCGTTTCGGGTTGCCTTCAATCGTCGGACTCCCGTCCTGCATCGCAGCTCTATTTTCACAATTTATCACGACGCCCGCGCTCGTGTAGAGTGTGTTACACGACTCCATCGTGGTTCGTCAGATACTCAACAACTCTGCGGTCAGGTCTAGATCTGATGCATCTCAGACACATCTGTTACGCAGCGTCCTCAGCCATGGGCGATGCGCGATTCCGTTCAACGAGTTTCGTCTGATGTTCAACTGAAGTAGAGGAAAATTCTTGGTGTACTTTTGTTATTTGATGGTTGATTGTTGTTCAGCCTGCATGGAGATGCATGCTTGTGGCTTCTTTGTCCACATCAGTCACGAACGATGCGTGACAGGCAATGCTTGATGCTGGATTGGATCTCAATCTCGGCTCCCGAGGGTGGGTGTCCAGCGGTGTATTCTTGTAGGCTGCAGTTACGTACGGAGGTTGGATGCGATAAGTTGTCACTTGAGCCGCAAAGCGTCTTCACTCAAGAGTGCAGATTGTTGATCTGCAAAGTTCATGTTGCGCAGCTGGACGATCCATAAGTATCGGAAGCAGCGCAGTGCATATGCGCAATTCTCACACCCGGTGATATGTTTTTGTCGTTGTTTATCATGCGTTGATCGCATTGCAAGTCTAAGGTTCTTCCCATGTCGTCGTTGTGGGATGTACTCGGAATCCGCAGGGGGACACGGTTGGAGCGATGACAACAATGAGGGAGCTGGTGCTGATGATGAGCCCTTTCCCTCCTCAGCCAAATTCGCCAGAAATGGACATGGTGCGGGAAAATAGTTGTGTTCTTTAGTTCCTGTTGTGATGGCTCACAAGGGACGATCTTTCCCGGAGCTCGTCATGGCCTGGCAGAATATTGTTCTGTGGTGACTGGTGACTGTGGCAGAGTATTGTTCATGAATTTCATGTCTAGGTACCTTTTGCTGTATGCTGCGTGCCCTTTTCCATGAATTGATGACGCTTTAATGATTGCCCCAACGACACAGGAATGTATTTCTGTAGTTGGTTGAATGAAAAGTTCACGACTCAACTTGGTGTTTGGTGTTTTTGTTGTTCAACCCGATGTTTCAGACATGCCCTGCGCTGCAAATTTCTCGCAAACATATTGGTGCATGTACAATCATTGTGAAGTTAACAATTTTCTTGACTAGGAGCTTGGAGCGCCAGTTGACTTGCACTTTGGATTTCTTGGTTTCTAGTTGTATTTTTCTCAATACGTGACGATCATTATGTTGAATCTGGTGAGCAGTCACGTACAATCAGTACCCTAGATCAACTGTTTGCAAATGGGAGCTGATATATTGCTTGAATGGCTGTGTACTCGGAGTTCAATGGTTGGCTATAGGAGAGTGCTTACCTTTCCGCAGGGCACAGAGACATTGAGCTTTCGAGTCAATGCTCAAGTCTGCACTGATTGATTATTCATGTACATCGCGATCATGCTGACTACATGACCGCTGAAGTGAAGATACGGTCACTTGTCCTGCTGTTTGTATTGATGTCAGGTTGGCTCTGGACTGATTGGGATCACCTCCGAGAAGGAGCGCGCCACTCTACTGGTACGCGCTTTCAGCTATATCTTGTTCACAATTTCTATCGTGACCAGGATGTCTTCACAGGCCGTTTCAGCTGAACTTTTGTTGATCAGAGATATCCTCATTGAAGCCTTTAGTGGCGATGCGATGCAGTCTACAGCTGCGTTTGAAATTTTCATGTACATTGTAGCTCAGATGCTGTATAGAAGAAAATTGCACGCATGTGCAGTTTTGAACATTGCTGATGCGCGAAAGATCGTTCATCTGCAGGAACATCAGGACTAGTCACGTATTCACGCACTCTAGTTCATCCGGATCTGGAAGTGCCTGCCGAATTTTCGCCCATGAGAAGGTCCTTGTTGTATGCTGTACTGAGTACATCGAAATTGCGCCATTGTGTTGTCAGTTCATTGTTGATTTTCTTGATTCCTGACAAAACATGGTGCTGTAAATCCAGGAGTTGTATGGGCATGCTGGAGGTGAAGAATTTCGTCATGTGGTAAGTGATCAGGCTACAATTCATCAACATATGATTTGTTGGGACTGTCTTTTATGCACAGCAAAACCACACGCTCGTGTTTCTGTGTTTTTTGTGTGGATAACTTTAATACCAAACGATACATATGTACTGCCTGAAGGCACATCATGTTCGAGCTGGTATCAGTTAGTTGCGACGTGTTGATTTATTTTCTGTTTGCTCTGTTTTTGACCGCATGGTTATATTGGTGGATGCCTGGTACATGGGCTATGTATGCAGGGTGAGGAGATGCTCCTGCCCAGGTAGTCCTTTACCATTAAGTGCACAGCAGCACACGGTCACAGCTTCGTAGCTACTGCTACCAGGGGTAGTTTTCACTGTGCAGTGTCCCTGCAGTTGTTAGAAACAGACAGTTTGATGGAAGATGAGGAAAACACGTTATGTTGTGTGTAACTTTGGCATCAACATTACTCACCATGCTTTTGTTGCACAATTACTTCGAAACCACGTCACTCATCTCGCTGCGCTCAAACCTTGAAACAAGATTTTAACATGCAAACGAAATTGCGTGCCATTGTGAACGCGAAGTGATAGCAGTATATACAGAATTCATAGACACCCCACATGTGGTTGACACCATCAATCACACTACAAGGAAACGAACACAATAAACATGGTTTTCAACATCAATGCATACAACCATGGGTACAGTGTAGATGCGGAGTCAGTCCAGCTCCTGCTGCACCTAAACAATACACAGTATATCTATAACATCTAGCGTTTACTTGATTCGAGAGAGTTCGGTCACCGCTGCTTGGAAGCGACGCCGTTGCAGTGGCTTCATTCCCATGTCAATGAGATCAGCGGAAAGCACCTCTGCAAAGTCTGGAATTTCCTCCACCCCTAGGCCAATAAAGTGATCGATGAACATGGTTAGCTTGATGGATTTGAGCCAGTTGAATATCGTGGCTTCCTCTTCTACCTCCTGATTCGCAAGTAAGCGTTCCTGATGGAATAAATGGAGCTCTTCGACTTGAACCGCTGCCTGCATTTCAACAGTGCAACGGGCGAATGATAATGCAGCACAAACACATTCACAAATTCACAAGGTTCATGTTTCCAATACCGCGAACATCGTATTCAAAACTATGGATTTTGTCAGCGGGAAGAGTCGTATACACACACGCGTACCGAGACATATCCACACAGAGCGGATGCTCAAAACCAGATTTAATGTTTTGATTTCGAGATTCGTGTGGCTAGCATGAGGTGACCCTAAAGCCAGCAATGCAAGAGATCGTTTTTATATCTAAGAAGAAACCTCCGGCACCAAGTAAGAGCCTTGGGAGGCTGAATATAGGCTCTATCAATCGGGCTGTCTGGTGTATGCAGCTCCGACGAAAAGATATCATAAGCACGCAACGGTGCCCACCTGTGCAAATCGGCGTTTTTGAAGGAGAGGCAAACCCATAGCAGTCAGATCATCCTCCGTCACCTCTGCAAAGTCCACGGGAATTTCAACTCCGAGCTCCTCGAACTCTGTGATGAAGCTGAAAGCATACACCCATGTCCATTTGACACAACCTTGGATTTCAATATGTATCAACGTGCATAGGCATGGAATACTCTTCAACCGATCCACTCATCCAGTTCACTGTACCTTGACATGACAGTTCTGCACTAACCTACACAAGCCGTTGCTTCCAGAAAGCAGCAACATTTGACGACCAGTTCAAGTCTCATTCACCATGATAAAGATATTTTGGGAAATATTCACATCCAATCAAATGAAAACCGCATTTCTTAATTGCATGTTTCCTATGAATACAGTACGATGTTGAGGATACACAGCAAAAGAGCTCACTAGAAAAAGTTCATAGCTTGCCATATGCAACCATGCACTAGTAAATGTATGCTATTGGGTCACTCACTTTTCGCAACGAATCAGTCCAAGCCAACGGATCGGGGTGAGGTTGAGCAAGTCCTCCTGCACATACCCACTCAGAAGCAATCACTCATAGCAACTACACCCAAGAAGGTCACGCAGTGCGTCCACTTGCAAGCAGAACTGTTGTGATTCCAAGAGCACCTGTTGTGATTCCTAGAATCACCATAGAGAGAATCACTGCAGAGGAACAAAGTAAAATGTAGAAACACGTAGTCGCAAAACGCCTCAAACAACGAGTTGTTCGCCTGCAGGAATCAGCGTGATGAAACCGCTTCGAACAAAATTCTATATTCTGAGAATTCCGAGGATATTCCTTCCCGAAAAGCTGTGAAGGGTATTCCCTAACACAATTGCGACGACGGCGTGTGTTTTCAGTCGTTCCAACATGATACCAGAACTGCAGCGAAAATTCTCCAATTCAAGCGCTCCACAGGAAACCAGAACGCACCGCGCGCATGCCCACGGTGGATTTGAGGGCGTCGTCCTCCGCCCGCACCAGGTCCGTCTCAAGGGTGGGCCTTGCGTCTATCGCGACGGCGGTGCGAAACCGCCGCCTCTGGATTGGGGACATGCTCATCTCCAGCAGGTCTGTGTCAGTCACCTCCGCAAAGTCCACCACGCGGTCCACCCCAAGCTTCACAAAGTAAGGCTCGAACCTGCAAGAACACACCCATACACCGCAACAATGACGCCCTCCAGCTCGGGACGTAAACGTGGCTGTGCGTGGATTGGCAGCGGCTGCGCTTGGGATTAAGAATTTGGCCATATTGTGATGGTTGAGTCGCGCACAGGCATTCCTGCACGTCATATCTATGGCGAGGAAATACATACTTGAGTCCTTCGCCGAACAGTATGAATACAAATTTTATTCTGCCAGCGGTCCCAGACACTGTTTTGTGAATTCTGGTGGATTGAAAACAATTTTGTGTTGTGGATTCTGGTGGATTTAATACATATTTGAATCGCACAATGGCGCGTCCTTAGCAGGAACAGCGCCGTTGTAAGGGCCCGAGGACTAACAGAGCAAAGAGAATGTATATCAAGGTGCGCATGATCAAATCAAGTTGAAATTCAAGCGGGCGAGCTCTCAAACGGAAAGCCAGGATTCATCAAAGGAGGGCAAATGCAAAGTATTTTCTGATACCACAGCTTGTTATCTTCCAAATCTCATTTCTTTGTGTAAAACCGTCCAGCTGAAGCAGCACATCAATCAAATGCGTCCTGGTTTTGACAACAACGCAAGCTCGGCCTTCATAAAATATGGAGATAAGTGCGATCATTTGCACCTTTCTGGTTCACTGCGTTTACATGCAACTACTTCAGTTTAAAGAACAAACATCCTGACCGTCAAGCACCAATGTGAGATGCGCATTGAGCATGTGTTTGCGTCAGGGTTTCGTTTTGGGTTTGCATGCATCCTGGCAGCTAACACACATAAGTTTTCCTAGTAACAGTGACAAAGTTTGTGACATGCGACTGCATAGGTGTATGATTCATGGGCTGCACTCGGCAGAGTAAACAAAGGACAGCGTAGCACAGATGAACATCGGACAATTTCTTTCTCAACCAAAACTCTCGCAAACACTAGGCAGCACATGCATCATTGTATATTGATGGAAAAGTGTACATCACTCCTACATCGAAACCCGGAGATATGACTAACTTGGGATCCCATAATTGACAACATTGGCGCTAGACATTCCCCGATGCTTCCGATGTGTTGGCACTTCGTCATCACACAGCCTAGCAAATTTGTATGGTTGAATATTGAATGAGAGAAAACTGATGGCAGAGATGATCTTGATCCTCAAAACTGCAATGCTGGTTGCTTCATGACGCACATACACGGATAGGGACACGACCTTTTCTTACTGGGCAGGAAGTGTTAAAAACGAGTCGCGTACCATATTGTGCAATTGCCAGAAGCTACCCTACCAAAAAATCATGTACCAGTTCGCATAGTGGATAGCATAAATTGCTAGGAAACGCGTTTTGTTATTATCTATATAGGAAAAGCCAGCTGATCCTTGCTTGTCCATGTGAACCAGTTAGGCCGTGCATCCCACTTGCAGTTGGTCACCTGTGTGCAGGCTCTGAAAGTTGATATGGCCACCTCCGAAGAGATTTTGGAAAATCCGAGCCTATCCTCGTGAAACATATGTTCCGAAACGTATATGCAATCCGACTTGACACAGCTCCCGAGTCTAACTCGAAAGCGTATCATGAATCCATTGAGAGGTGCATCAAGTTACGTAAATCGTGCTCCTGAGGATGCTCACCTCTTCAGGCGCACGCTTTCCAGCCACTTTGAGGGCGTCTCCCATCTCCGTCCAGGAAGTTCCTGGGCCTAAAACAATTTGCAAAAGTGCCCAGCCGTCGCGTTGATATTTCACAAGAATTGGTGAAATAAAATTGGCGGATGCCAGGAGCAGGTGAACGGTTCCCCAAAGATTCTTGCATCATCGCTCATCTGGTGCACCAGACTGATCTGAAATTGAAAAAATACTAATTTCAATGTTGATTTACTGTGTACCTGCCTACTGCAAGTAGAAAATGGTTACAGCCTTTTCATGAATTAATGGTAGCACACACATCGAATCCAAGGAACTGTACAGATACCTCTGGCTGTGGACAAAGTGCAATGTCCACAATGCCTGTGAAATGTCGACGGGCAGAAACCGGCAGTTGATATTTCACAGGCATTGTGGACAGGCGTGAACAAGAATGCGGCAAACGCAAGGAGCAGATATTGACCCTTCAAAGCACCTCAGACCATGCACATTCTCACGCACCTGGTGCACTCTAGCTGACTGACATCAAACAGAATCACATGATGTGGATGGGCATGTGAATCACCAAAACCAGATCAAAAAGATCGCAAGTAAAATTACGTGGTACAGTTTTAATGGGATAGAATTCAATTTTCATGCTCCGTGTTACCTCTGGGATGATTGCTACTGACGCCAGAAACCTGCGCAGTTGCAGCAGTGGGAGCTCCATCTCCTGCACCAGGTGCATTCGCACACATCTTCACACACAGCATGCACTGATAAACGTGTTTGGACGGATCAAAACCAAAAAGTGGAACGCTTTTCAACCTCGCTCCGGGAAGTGCTGAACACACACAACATGCTGCAGGAGTCTTTCCTCTATCATTGGCGTGAGAGCACCTGTAGCGAAGTAGATAATCGGTGGAGTAAAGACAGCTTCAATGAGAGGCATGGATTGGCATCGTAATTCCACCCTTTTTCCGCCAGCTTATTTGGCAGTCACATTCTTGCTCCTTGCAATGCAGGTCCAAATAATGGAAGGAACAGCGAAATGTGGCGTAACCAGGATCGGCCGAAAGATTGCTATCGTGCTAAATAAATACATGTGATAATTGTCCTGCAATAGTTCATCATTCGTTTCTTACATTTCCATGAAACTTGTGTATGGAATCGCAGAGAAAAATGTCGCTAGCCCGACTCACCTCTAGGTCGGACCTCATCACCTCCTTGAAGTCCAACACGTCTAAAACGCCTAGCGCATCAAAGCTGAAACCCAACCCCACACTCATCAAATAATAAAAGTCCAAGTTGTGTTACATTCAGATCTTTTTTTTTCACTTTGCAAGTGATCTTCATGTGTGAGTCATAGGCATAGATATTGTTCTATAGACAAAGATATTGTTCGATCGCTTTGGAGAATTTCCTTTCAGCGTAGCAGCGTCATCCTCGTTGATGCACTTGGACAGAACAAATCACTTCCGGTGAGGTCCGCACTTGGGTGAAAATTCACTTAGTTGAAGCGCGTCCAGCCACTTGGGCGGGGTGTTGCACATGGCCGACTGGTGCTGGTAACTCGCGAGCGCGCTCTCTGCACTATCTGGAAGATTTGGCGCCTGCCTTCCAGATAATACAACACACAGTTCACGCTCAGATCTGAACTACAGCGATGGGCAATGAACACAGTCAGTCACATACATGCGGGATGGAGAACAGCGCCGCAGCATGGCAATTAGGCGGAATCTTGCTACATGTTGTCCTTAAGAATTTTACTCATTTTTCATTCATGATGCGTGCTTCACGAAATGTGACCATATATTTTTGAATCCGAGAAGCTGAAGCGTACATGAATGGCAACAACTGTAAACAAATGATTGCAGGTTCACCAACATGCAGAGCTTGCGCACCAGCATCGCTGCTTATTCAAAACACGTTGTGTTTGTCATAAAGATATATACACAGATCAGCAGGCTTCTGAGCGGGATGACGAGACGCGCCCTCTGTGGATGATATATGTCACATCACGTCAACTTGCTGTGCTGGTTTTGAAGCTTACCCCATACACCGGCAATAAAATAGCGCACGAGTCCCATGATTCGGCTCCTTGCCCTTTCGTAAAGGGTCATGCAATGAAAAACAACATGATGAAGACCCTATATACAAACATGAATTGAATGTATGAAGATCTTGGCACTGCTCTGCTGCAGACGTATCAGTAACCTTACTCATTCATTACACAATCTAGCATTGATCAACATACACAGCGTTTCTGAAATCCCGCTCACTCCATTTTCACTACACGTACAATTATACGCGGGTGCACTTTCGAAAGCCTTCACTGATTGCAGCATTAACAGCAACCCAACGCATGACTACAAGTGCGCTCGGACATCAAGATTCAGAAATAAACTTTATACTGTCAAGCATCTGATAGAGAGCCGCAAATGTCATCCTGCGCGTATCCCAAGCTCCCACCTGACCCTGACGAGCTTCTCACACTGTGGCCTCCGTCGCGGCTGCCATGCTCAACAAAATGCAGTATCCGCGTCCACTGAACATCAAACTACGCGACAATGCCAGCCACGGAGATTGCGCTCCACCACCTTGGGATGCAGCTAGTGCGCTGTGCGGCAGCGGAGAGCGCGCAAACGCGATACGATTGCAGAGCACCGCAGAATTGGATACGGGTTGCGTACAACATATGAGGGATGGGAGCCGCAGCGGTTTCGAGGATGCCACCTTTGCTCTCGTAGCGTGGGAGCGCACCGCTACGGCGGCGGACATCAGGAAGCGGCGGCGCTGCAGCAGAGGCATGGCCATGGCCACCAGGTCGTCCTCGCGCAACTGGGCGCACCGACTCATGACGCATCTCAGACTGTGCACGAGTCCGCCTTACATGAACAAGAACAATTCAACGTGTTTCTCGAGGAAAACAACACCTCCTTCACAAACACAAGCATGGACCAATGAGGTTCCATCATTGTAAGGGTACTCTGGAGGATACACTAAAGGGTACAAATAGAGGCTACTCATATATGAAAGAAATTTCTGTCAAGCATAACATATGCAATAATTGGAGATGATCGGGAGTACTTCGCACTGTGCAAATGTAAATAGGTTGCTCACATCTACACAATGTACCAGATGCAGAAAGAAATACTGCGCATTGGTAAAAAAAACTGAGGATAGCTCATTGCCATGACTCCGTCGGTCAGCCATCTGCACACCAGACCATTGTAGCGATCCCGTGTGAGCGAGGCTGTGATTATTCCTGATTCGAAAAATCGGAACCTTGTATTGGGTAAGTCTGGCCTGGGTTTCGGCGATGATTGGCTGAATACCGCTGGATGGGATGGTGATTGCGGAATAGCTCGTTCTATGATATGGACAATGGTAAAACTGGATCTACCGAAACATCTTCGAGCGGTGCATCTCCGGTATGTGTTGTGTATTGCTTTTCCCCATTGCTTTTCCCCAAAGGGGCGGACCGAGAACACCATGGAAGTGCGAACATGCGGCACCACCGAAAACAAACAAACAACCTATGAGAGCGAAAATGATCGCTGAAGTAGAGTTTCGCCCTCTTGCACAAGACTCTATTCCCCCAAGCTGTGCATCTACAGGGCTGAGCATGATTGTTCAATGTCGGATCATGTATGCTTTGGCACCAAAACAGAGCTGCGGTGGGAATCGTTGTCCTGTACGCCAGAATAACACACCCACATCACCAAGGAGGCAACAACGTATATAAGCCCATAGACCGCAAATATACATGGGCCTTGCTCAAAACACGGAGCAAAAGCAACAACCATTGTGATCAATGGACGACGCATTCCCGACAAAGGCGACCTGCCGCACACCGTGTTGTGTATGCAGAGTTGGAGATACTTTCTCAGTCTCCAGAGCAGCATCCCGTATTCAAGCAACTCCCCAAAGGCACGTAAGCCGTGCAAGCGATGGCGCACCTCGCGGAAATCTTTGAGGGAGCGAACTCCAATGGAGACAAACTTTTCCTGGAAGTGGTCCAGCCGAAGACATTTCATCCTGTATGCACCACAGCCCGTAAGGCGGCGGTTACCGAGGGGTATCGAGGACTTGCGCACGAGGTTTGCCGGAGGACTTGTGCATGTGACACGCGCGCCTCCACTTGGTGGTTGAATGGTGTCTCATCGGGCGGCTCTAGGCGCAGTATACAGTTTGTGGAGGTCCGCTAGAAGAAAAAGACATCTTGCATCATAAACCATTGAACCAGCCTTGTGGACCAGCGGTGTAGTCGGCGAAAGAGCGGCGGCTCAGCAATCAAAGCTTACTCGCCAGCCAGCAGGAAGAATGTCGTGGTGGCAGAGGAGACTGACTACCTTCCCGAATTCAACCCTCAAGCGGCTGGAGTACTCAACTCTCATGAGCGAATCCAAAATTCATGCTGTCATGGTCAAAGCGTACCGCAACAGCCTGACAGGAAATTCAGACGCCCACTCTATCTCGGTCAATTTGCTGCCAGTACCACACCCAGTTGCTAGAAATCCCAGTGAGGAGGAGTTAAGAACCTTGATAGGAAAGACCACACACATTGCATGCGTTTATCATCCGCTCAGCTGCATTCCGGTGAGCGAATGTGATCAGATCGATCAAGAAGGCGGCCACCGCTTACTGCATATCAGTCCAGCCGCCTAATGGGTCGTCACCAACCGCATTGGCAGAAAAACAAGCAGGTGCATGACTGGAGAACCGTACAACGCCCCTGGCGCGGCTGTCGCAGGACTAGGCTCGTCCCCTGCAACTCAGCCTACCAGTCCTGGGCGGCTACAATAGTCGAGGTGCCCATTCCAATAAACCTGTAGGTTTGCGCCGCACACGGTACGTCAAAGAAGCAGGGCAACGGACGAGTGGGGAGGCACCATGCAGCAGTTTGGCAAGCGGGCTCCTCCTTGGCGGCCACCTCCGCCGCGTAGAGGTCCAGGCGGTAGCTGGAGCCGCCGGCAGGAGGGATGTCGGCGGCGTGCTCGCGGAAACGGCGGAACTGCAGCAGAGGCATGGCCATCGCCATCAGGTCCTGATCCAGCACCTCAGTAAAGTCCACGATGCTGCGCACGCCCAGGCCCTCAAAGTTCACCTTGAACAGTGCCAACCCGTAGTCCTCCAGCCACTGCGTACCGCACGCACTCCGCCATATGACTCTGAGATGACTGCGCTTGACCTGCTGGGGTAAACTCTCCGCGTTGTGCATGGTCTGAAAGCAGAATTTTAGAGATTCGGGTAGACTTGGGAGACAAGCAGGTCCTCCTCGCGCAACACAGCAGCTTCGTTGGCAATGGCGATTTGGTCCAATGGCCCTTAGAAACGTACCTAGTCAGGCGCAGTAGCACGCAAATTCGGCAATCAATTTTCAGAACAGAAATGCTGATAAAGTCCCTCCGTCGCCGCTCACATAGGAAACGTGGCGTTCATTGAAGCTGGCACGGTATCACGGCGCAAAGGCAAGGAGGAGGACCAAAATTCGTCGGGGCCAGGGAAGGAGCAGGATACCAGGCAATGGATCCATGCATAGCATGTGAGGTTGAGGGCTGGTTCTTTCGAACGTCACTGAGCTTGGCAGACAGGTGCTCTCTGGCAGCTAGGCAGGAGTCCCTTGGCCACACTCTCAAGGACCGCGCGACGAGGCTGCATGTACCATGCTTGAACATGGCTAAAGACTCTGTTCATCGAACATGCACTCTATATGTGGGCAGGTAGACGGTAACGTAGACAAACCCGGAGAGACAAGGTAGGCTCCTCGGCGCCATCAATTGTCTTCTCAGCTGCATGAAACAAGGTACGAGACTTGCCTGCCAAGGGTCCAGCACCAGGTGCTGCATCGTAGAAGCCGCGTGCATCACCTGCTCTGCAGCGTCCGCCAGCATCTGGGGAATCACACCGCACCCAGTAACTAAATATTCAGATGTCGTCTCAGAGTGGAAGACGCGCCCTTCCCAAAGAAATCAATGTTGCTACTATGGTCAAGGCTCCAGTTTCAGTTCAAAGGCACGATGGCAAGGTATGGCGGTCATGAAGCATCGAATGAACTTTCGATTCACCCTTCGGACGGCAGCTGCAAACAATGTATTGCCCACACGCTGGCACAATTGCAACGATCACGTAACATGAGAGGTAGTCCGTAAGGGACCACAGCTCCAGAAGACATGCTGCAGTCACCGCAGATAGGCGCAAGTGGAAACCAAATCAATGAGACTGCGCTTCACAACGTTGGCAGCGGGGGCCACGTACTGTTGCATCGTAGGAGGTATCATTGGGCTCATTTGGTAACTTGGTGAAATCCTCCACCTTTCGCATGAGCTCTGCAACATTCCAAAACCACATTCCATGATCCACCCACGGGAAAATCACACGTGCCACAAACGTTATTTGCCACTGACAACAGACACCATCCCAACTGTCTCTGACACCAGGGTACGAGCAGTATGCCATGATCGAACTGAAAACCTCTTCATTTGAGTTTTAATCACTGTGGAAGGCTAGCTATGTATTCTGTAGTACAGAGTGGATGGAAAAGAATTCATGAATGTCACATACCAGATGTCTGCTTAGATCATTAGTTGATGCCAACACTAGATCTAAGCGATCAAATACTTGTGAAGAGCCTTGTTGGGGAACGCAATCCAATTACGTGAAGGTCTCAAATTCTTGGCTGCTGATCGGATGCACAATGAAAAGCTCCATTGAATTCCACAATAAGGTCTGGAACACATTGTGCGCTTAAGCGAAACGGTTAGTTCATGTTTTCCATCAGCAGAACTAATTCAAGCGAGCATCACTTACGTGAAGCTGGAAGGTGTGCACGAGGTTTGCGTTCCATCGCTGGAATATTCGCTACCGCCGCCTTAAAGCGGCGCTGGGGGAGCGGTGGCATGCCCATCTCCTGCATGGCACAACAAACTTGTTAGGAATACATCTTGTTCAACGATAGAGCACATCCTCCTACAACTGGAAGATTCAAACACTGATAGGGAGAGGACAAAACTCATTGTCCATACTTGGAACGATGGGCAAACAGTACACCAGCTGGGTGCTCCATTCTGCTTCATATTTGCAATTCAAAACCTTGAATACAACATGAACTCCAACATGTCCCTCTTGACGAAAAGTAGGATTGTGGATATCCACAGCGTATTGCACTAGGTTCCGCAATTTGCACAAAAAAAACATGAAATTACATAGGAAATATCGGGAGAATTTACGGATACGGGAGAAATTACGGATACGGGAGAAATTACGTACTACGGAGTAGCACGAACCTTGAGATCATCATCCAGGACCTCCTTCAGATCAGAAAGGACCATGCAGCCAATTTGCTCAAAGCTGCATTTCAAGCCCATTTTCAGTAAAGGTGTGGATTTTCAATATTAGAATCACACTTTTTGTAAACCCGCAGGTTCATAAATCAATACCAGGTAAAGTTGTATGTTTCTTCGAAAAATGTATTGATAGATGGAATTACAGCGGCGTCCAAATCCAATTACATGGTCACTCCGTACTCATGTATTCATTATCGTGAATACATTAGGACGCGCACCTCTCCGTAAACTTCTGCAGGCGATTCGCGATCAGCCACTCGCCAGGTGTGGCATACACCCCAGTTGACGTCATCTGCTCCCCATGCAAAAACTACACCATTTGACTCGGATAAGATCATTGCATAACAGCACATGTAAGAAAATCATAAAAACAACGATGTAGTTTTGCAAAAACCCAGAGCCAAACGCAGCATCAAACGTCGGGTGGCGTGTGGCGTATTGTCCTTGAAAATGGAATAAAGCATGCTTCACCCAATACATTGACGATTATTGTGTACTGCATACAGGGTATCAATCTCAAACGCGCATGTGTTGCTTTCTGTACTTGTTCACATCTTGTGCATTACTAAAGATGGTACAGCTGTGCTAGAATGATGTCGACAGATGAAGACCCGAACAACGCAAACGAAAGGAGCGTTGAACGAATGAGTGCCGTGTATCGCCCTTCGACATACTGGGAAACATCACACATGCGCATATGTATAACCACGATAACATGTCTCCAGGTCATGATCCATGGATTGACACGCCGGGAGTAGAGATAAATGGGGTACCCACACAGAGAACGTTCAGAGAGAAGAATTCGCTAGGTATTTCTGAATAGGTCACCGAGCAAATTTGCCTGAACTTGCTGTCACATCAAGCTATTTATACTCGATTTTTTTCAATTCGTGCTATGATGATCAGCTTGCTCGTGTACGCATGCATTCTGAGCTCATGCACTCATGCACTCTGAGCTCATGCACGCGGACATGCGAGAAACACCAGAAACCCTCAAGGTCCGAGTGACAGCAAACCAAGCAGTGCGCTTGGAATAAAGGGCAAGACAAAATTTCAAAAGTTCAAATTGACTTCGCGACATGAACTTGCATCGCGATTGGATCTAAGAATTCCATTCAAACCTCGCAACCAAGATTGATCAACCAGATCATTAAATTCGAGCTTACGTACACACCTTAAATATATCTAAGCGTCAGCGTCACATGATGGTAGAAAGGGCAAATATACGAATTCAAAATGATCATCATAGCTTGTATCTCAACCTACGGGATATCATTGGAACATAAGGGCATTGAAACATCAGTGAAACGACCCATCGTACGAGAATCTACAACACTGTACGTTCAAATACACAGGGATGCGCAACGTGTTGGAGGTTCTTGTGCAGATACACGCTATGAAAAACAAATATGGAAAAATTAACTTCAACAAGCATGATAACGTATTTGCTGGTAAATTTCTGCACAGCGGTTTTGCTGAACATTTGTAAATGTTGTCGAACAGTATGGGTGCACACATTTGTCCCGGATATCACAATATAGTGCAAACCACCGAGCAGCTTCATGGAATGATATCATAAGGTATGTGCCCATATTCATTGCATTACATCGTCATTTTTCAACGGGAGATACCTGATCAGAAATTGCTTCTGCTGACTGTTGTTCCAGCACCGGCTCAGACACGGACACATTGACGGATCCTGCCAAGTTGACCCCCTGCAGATCTTGAACTTGAACATCCGTCGCTCGAACTGGAGACATCGCCATAGCATCATGGTTCTCCTCTGTCTCAATACGTGGAGAGATTTTATTTTGCATATTCGTGACATTGGCGGGAGCGTCCGCGCAAGCATCTGCGGAAGCGTCGGCGGAAGCCGAAGTGAGGCCGCTGTCGGTCATTCTCCGTCTTGCTTGGAATCTCTCTCCAAGTCCGCTGAAAAGTTGTCGTAGACGATGATGGCAGTTCGAGAAGCTTTCGGAGAAGTAGACTAGTCAATAGGAACGTTCTCACAGAGGCTATTCGATTCATTGAATTATGCTGCCCGCGAAATTTACCATTAATAATTGGTATGCATTGTACCATGCATTCGATGAGAACAACTTGCGGTTAGAATTTCCTCATTCATGCTTCCCATTGGCGATCATGGCTTCCCATTGGCTGCAGAGTGCGGCCAAATTTAAATCGGTTGCTTTGAACCGATTGTTATAGTGGCTTGATCTTCTGAATTTAAGGCTTTGCCTGCGGTACGATCTCCTGCGGACCCAACGGAAACATGCGCTTTCATCATATCGAACATTCTATCGGATCGCTTTTGGTATATTGACTAAACGCACAAGTTCGTAATTCTGAAGTTTCAGGTCTGGATCCTGCGTGGGTCAGACTCTTGTCACAACAGCCCTAGAGTTGTTACGCTGGCATTGAGCCAGGCTGTTGCCCCCATAGTAGTGAGGAGACCACTCTCCCGATCATCTGAAGATGATGCCTACCGCGTGTGGTGCGGTGGTTCTTCTAGCCATCTTATAGTTGCCTGGTAACGATAAGCACAAAATATGTGAAAATCCTGGGTGGAACTGATACAAACCTGTGCCCCCGGATGGCAACGTACAAGGGAGCCATCTGGTTGTAGATGTGAACCTGATGCCCCCGGTCGTCTTCGAACAGGTCTTCCTCCAGCAGCGAGGACTTCAGTGCAGGGACTGCGCTG
>NHOP01000104.1:0-20435 GCA_018697155.1 Pyramimonas parkeae | reverse complement strand
GGTGAGATACATTCTCCTTGGACCACGCGATCTGTGTGTTGATACGATACACGGATTTCGAAGATGATCTTGTGCAACGATAGATATTAGCGCGCGATGCAGTTGACATGACTCCCTGCACTTGTGGTAAGGGTCATGTCCCCATATGAATAACCCTACATCCTTCGGCATATGATTAATGACAAATGGACCTTACCCATTGGGCGGGAAGCCATGTGCACAGACTCAAATACTATGTTCGACTTGTTTGTAGGTGATCAAGAACACCCATGTACCAATACAAACACACGATACAGCGCGCGGCATAGAATGCAGAGAATCGCATCGTATTGGAAACTATTGAAATGATCAACAATTCCAATACCGTTGATCCCTTCAACTGATGTTTGCAAATCCTAATACAATTGGTTGCGTCCAATAGCTTTGGGATACTTGTTAATAAGCTCTGCTGGCATGTACACCTCCAAGAACGTATATAACGTAATAGCCTTCCCGAATGTGGGCCTGCAGTGTGTAGGTACAAACACACGGCACTAATTGGGAAAAATACATCTGCAAACAACAGGAGAAACCGCATATTCATATGAATTGCATGTGGCAGTCATCTTCACATGTGCATCGTGTCGATGACCAGGTTCCCGCTCTGCCAGGCTCCAGTCTCATACTCCGCACGCTTCTACGAAATCACTCACAACAGCCACAAGTGCGCCAAAAAAAAAAGATTGGATTTGTTCGGAAAATTCAAAAGGATGCGTAGTAACCCAGAATCGCATGCTTACATTGTTGCTCCCAAGAACAGTGTCAATCATCACTGAATTCGTGCACGGAAGCAACACGCTTCGATGGATAGCTTGTTCAACAGCCACATATTGGATTGAAGGCAGACCGTGGGCGTGTGATGATCCAGTGGACGGAGACCACGCACTGGTTCATCACATGCCCACGGTCCACATTATTGAACTTGCTGCCCCGCGCTCTGCCATACGTCCCTAGCATCAGTCAATCATCGGGTTCACACATGTCAAATTCAAGCACATCGCTGGTTACAAGGTCCAGAGATAATCGTACAGTGCTAGCAGTTTCCTATCAGACCTTCACATTCAAACTTCGGTGTGTGCGTCGCGAACAAACGTGCATGTGCACACTGAGACACAGCCCCTATTTGCTGGGTTGAAAGCCTTGCCAATTTTTCAAACAACTGAGCTTCATCACCTCCTGATATATGATAGTTTCATGTACTCATGTGAATGTGCATACACGCTGGCATCCTGCTGCACATGAAACTTAGCATGCGTTCCGTATGAAACTCCAAAGATCGGCATACTATTCCAAGGGGCATAACCACATGTGATCTCCTTGGATCATATGAAGTACATTTGCACGTGAATCGCAGATTTCAAGAGTACCCTATGTACCGAACCAGTTGAGCACGAGACTCAGTTGACATGGCTCCCTGCACATTGAGTAAGGGTCGTGTCTCTACATACATGCGTATATACATCTGTGCACCTTCCTAGGAAACGCATCGACACACAGAGCTTGGGGTCCGGTCATCGACTGCTCACAAACATGCCACGCACTTGCTTCATCCGGATGTGCACATTGGAAAGACAAGATACATCGCCGTGAACCATACACAACTCTTCTTGACATGGCTTAGTTGTGCAGTCGCTGAGTTCATCGCAGACTCACTTGCATGGCGTCGCGCCAAGTGGGCAAGAATGATCTCCCTGGGTGTGTATAATGGAGGCATGCCCCACCCACCAGGCGGGGAATCTTGCCATCAGCGTAGGCCATGAGGATGGTCAGAAACATTGGCATCCCAGAAGTCTGGGTCCACGCGCTTTGCATTGCTTATGATTGAATTGCTAGCCCAACAGCGGATCTAGCGGGTCTGAGATGACGTGAAAACGCACACCGAATCGATACACAGGGTGAATCTTCCTGCAGGCATGTGATGCAACAGGTCCACGTGCACGTAGAATACAATTCCTGAATGTCCATTACAACAAACAGACACAACGTCATTACACCGCAGGAGGAGTGCAACTCAACAAGGCCCACTTCCGTTGATGCTACATTTGACTTTAACATGTCCCAACGTACTTGTTTCAAGGTTTACCTACAACCATTAAATGCCAAGCACACCTGAATTTACCAACCACATTGTTGACGACAGCGATGGCAGCTACTGTTTCAGCAGTCTGAGCTAGCAGCAGATAGTAGGACTGCTCTTCCGCGGATAGTTCGTACAGCTTTATGTGCAGCCCCATCGCTCCCAGTTGAATCATGAGTCCGCACAATACAAACGATCCCGCCCAGAACGCCATGCCCCCTACTACCCTGATCAACAAAGAAACCGCCTTCATCATGTGTGAAATTTACGGTCAAGACAAATCTAGCATGTCCATCTACATGTTTTATGAATGAGCAGCGCAGAATCTGGCAGCCAAAATACATGCACCACGTAGCGAAGAATTCAAACAAAAAGCTTGAATGTTGCAACAAGAGTGACACAAGTCATCACAGAATATGGAACCTAAGGTGCTCGATCACTGTTTGCACGTTGTAGACTGCCAATTCGACAAGTGGACATGTGCAATCACAACATGTATGCATGGTGGGGCAAGTAATGAAATTGAAGAATACCTTCCTGGCCCCCAAGGAACTTGCCAGTCCTCTTTCCATTTTGAACCATCGAAGAAACCCCACAGGAAGCCCTTTTCTCCATTATCCAAATCTGTACATATGACAAAACAACTTAGCTGCAAACCATTTCGTGAATTGCATGTTGGACGAAGTAAAGATACCTGTAAGGGAGCGAACGTCTTGACGCAAGTAATATGAATATTCACTTCAAAACGACCAATGAGCTATAGGCGCATCGGTTCAGTACAATGATCTGGTACTACCTACAACAAAATAACGTGTGCAGGCGCTTATGTTGCACTCTCTCTGGATTTCTCTGTTGCTGTCGCCACCTTCCGACTAGGTGCATGTCGAGCTGTTTAATGTTCCGGGTTCCACGAACAAGTGAATAGAAGAGGAATGCCATGCATACATTCAAAGCACAACTGAATGAAACATGCATGAACCTGGCTTGCAGTGCACGTACCGCTAGAAATAATTTCCTTCTTTTTCTCAGCGAGCTTGGTCGATTTGTTGTCTGACTTTTTAAAACTGCTGCACAAAGTCAAATGTGGGGTGCGACCAGTGCGCCTCTGTATTAATTTTCCATGCTGGGTAAACACGCGCAAATTTGCGTGACCTGCGAAGAAATCATGCATGTTCATCCATGTTGTACACATGGATCAACAAGAGACAACACCCTGGTCAGGAATATGCACGCATGATATTGCATATTTCGAGATGCTAGGCATGAACTCACTATATAGCATTAATATACTGGATAAGATTTGACTCTATTCAACACTTGAACAGCAAAAATCATTTCATTTTAAAATAATCAACATGTTACGTAAGTTGTTCACTTGTACATGGAACTCTATTTTCGAATCGTTCCCCCAATTCACTTCGTATTATTGTTTGTTGTTTGATGCAACCTCCTGGAAGACAAATGAAACTTAGGCCAATACTTCGTGCTTATCAAAATGAAACTGAATTCTTTAAGAGACAGGCGCGCTTTGGCAATCGAACCGCAAGAACATCGCAGTCTATTGCGTCTTCTCTTGAAATATTCACATGCACAAGCAATACCGTGGTAAAATATGGTTTGGATGAACAATTGGCTTGGATGAACAAATGGTAAGTGCTGTTGTTCGAAACACACGTCAAAGCAATCGTCAAGTCAATTTGTTTTGCGAAGCAAAATCGCAACCGATAAAGTATCTGAAACACATGCAAGTGTTGAGGGAGAAGCCGAATCCTTAACCTGTTCGGATCACTCTTGTTTTCGGCAATCGCGTGGTCGCGCAGCTGTATCCAAGGGGCGTTCGTCTGACTGTGTTTACAGGTACGTAATTCACACATAGCGTGACAGCTGCCATGCTAGCTACAACAGCATCAACTACTATATGCGTCGACAGGATTCGTTCGATGTCCAACTCGCGAGTGGAAACCGACAGGACGTTCTGAAAGAGGACACGCTTGGCGATCCAGATGCGTGTTGTGTCTGCAGGTTAACTGGCCTCTGGTGGGTTGCGAAGCAGCGCGCGCCTGAACCTACTTCTCTGTATACGCGAAACCTCGAGGCAGATTCGACCACCTAACCAATCACCATGATGGGCGCTACCTCTTTCGATGCTTTAGCGACGGCCGTTCTGGCCTGACGCGTCATCGTCGAGCAGCGACGACGATGCCCATCGCAGGCTAACTTGCCGACAATTTGCCGAAGGCCATTCTGACTTGGCCGGTAATTGTGGATTGGCGAGAGCATCTCACCTAAAAAACAGTCACCATGTGATTTACAGGGATGGCCGTCGATTTTTCTACCCCATGCTGGCTTGGCGGCATGTTCCATCGGCGAGTAGTCGTACTAACGATGTAAATACTCCAATGGTAGGTGCTGCTGCGGCCGATTATTAATGGATCGTCAAACTGCCTTTGCGGGCCATCTCCAATAAGCACGTGGGTGCACGTATCGCCTCTGTGATTCATCAGAGGCTCTGTTGGCTCGGCGGGTCACCTTCGAAAGGCAAGAGTAATGCTAACACCTGCAGCTTCACGAAGACCTGCATGCCAAGACGATAGATTTATCATAATCCAAGCTGGCTGGCGGTCATCTTCGATTAACGTGTGATCATACCAATCTCCTATCCAACCACGACGAAAACTGGTATTTCAAATTTCATATCCATTGAACATGCCAATCGAGTAAATTGACATCATTATGTCTAATACCGCCTCCGCGTATCTCATGACTTATCCAGTCATGCTGGCTCTGGAGTTCTTATCGGTCGGCCACTCTCTGCTCATGCCTCATCTACGGCGATGATTAGTATATATGTCTCGGCCGATGATTTAACAATGCCAATGCTCGCTTGGAGGGTTATCGTTGACAAGCGAGTGATGCTATCAGTCGCTGAAACAATCACCATAATGAACGGAGGTTCATGGTTTGAACTTTAAACGAAATACTAAACTAGTAACACAGCGAAAATTACACAAGGATCCCAATAAGCGATCTTCGGAACAAATTACCAGACCGATTTTCGCATCCTTGAGAGAATCACCAGCTGTGAACTGGCTCACGCCACGGCATTACACACTGGTGGTTCACACCACCTGACGTGTATGTCCTACCGGCTGGGGTCAAACCCCAAACCACCCCCTAAATTGCGAGGGGTTTATCATTATTATTATCGTTTCCGATGTTATTATTCTTATCAAAATTATCATCAGTGCAATTGACAACCTCTACCCATAAAGACGGGGAGTCATGCCAATCGAATGGCGCTCAAAGTTCCATCTTTAATCGAGGTAACTTTCCAACTCCACATCTCCTGTTAGGCGTGGAGAACAGAGAAGACATAGAATGCCTGGTCCAGGGAGATCGGATCTCACCCATCCTCTTCAAGACTGTGTTGACCCGTGAAAATTTACATGAAACCAACTCTCAGTCTGAATCGTATGCGATCGGATGCCGGCGGGTATACATCCATACACATAGTCCTCGTTTTCTAGCAGCTGGAGTCGTGCGTGGGGCACGGAAGGATCATTGTGTTCGCGATCTCAGAGCCAATTGCTGAGATCGTAGAACACGAAATCGCTCGTAGGAATCCATGAATAACAACGAGCTCCCAATATAATCAAACGTGTACGGTGATTTGGGGGTGTACCGGGATTCGTTTAGGTCTTTAGTGTCCAGGAAATGTGACCTTTGAACCACCTTACTATCCCTGAAAGTCCGCTTCGAGATACGAATGCTCCCTTATACGGGACGTGTGATAGGACCTGATATATTCAATCAAGTCATGGTGGTTTAGCTAAATCGATTGTTATGAACGCTCGCTAATCGAGCATGACAGTGACCCAGCATGGCCCATGATCTACCGTCGCCCGAGGCGGTTTCTTGGTAGCTTGTTCAAATTTTGATGACCATGGATGGAGGGCTGCTAATCCAAAAGCCCCTACGCAAAAAACGACTAATATCCCTCCCTCCATCATACTTAATGGTGATCCCGCGATTGGCTCAAACGACGGTCCCGCATCTGCAGAATCTAGCCCGCTGCCAAATCCTGAAGGTAAAGGATAGGAATAGAGCAACTCTCCAGTTGTCCACAATCGAATTTCTGCAGCACGAACTTGTCACATCTCGTGCCCGAGCCAGGACGGCAAAAAGTAGCAACAAAAAGTACACTATTGTTGCAACTAGTGTCACTTCGCCAATGTACTAGATGAGCGGCCTCCAGCTAAATTGCGCTCACGTCCAATCATCACGGCGGATGGTGTTCGTGGACTGACTACACGGCAGTCCATGAACACCATCTGGCTTAGTCCATGGCGGGCAATCGGAATAACTTGCGACCTATCGCGATCTCGGACGATCGTCTCGGCATGGTCTGTGGAAACAAAACACATGAGATGACCGAGTTTTCAGGCACCTGCAGCATCATTCAATGACCAGCAATATCCGCCATGTAGAGATGCTCTCCCCAGCCTCTCCCATTGCCTGAATCCATCTGGCGGTTCAGACATTTTTTGACCCCATGGCCGTGCATGCCCAACCGTTCGAAACATCGTGTGTGACCAAGCAAGTTCTGCCACGTCACCACTACCAGAAGATATTACGCGTGACTGCGGAACCTCTGGTAGCCGCGAATCGCAACCCGGCACACATAACTCTCTGCGCATAGGATCGTGTCGGTAGACACCTCGTCATTTACAAGCTCTGATTCGGGAGCGGGGATGCAGTGCTGTGCAAATCTATCTAAGGTGCTTCCAAAAGCCATTGCCTCTATGCAGTGTGGTCGTTCGACTTGATTGAATTGACGATCTTTTCAGAGTCGCAAGTGGCAAAATTCCAACAACTCTAGCTCACCAAGGAGGCAGCGTATGTCTTGATTTCGTTTCGATAATGACCTGCGATGCTTTCAAGATATTTTCATTACGATTTTTTTTGGACAGCGTCTGAAATACGCGTGGGTTTACATGGTTGTAGGAGCCTCCAGGATGGTTCATCCACACGGTCTTAATCACCAACCAATTCATATGGAGCGGGATGCACGTGATATCGCACCCAGCGCTGGAGTACTTCCCTCCACATGTGTTTGCAGCACTACGAATGACGATTGGAGTGCCTTTTATTTCTCTGTTGGCACGCCGGGTGCGCTCCTGGTCCTGATCTGGAACTTTTGTGTTTCCAGAGTGTTCCCTAAGGGATGATGTACTTGCTATTGAGCAAACTTTCATTTATCGTGACAGTTCATTTGCATTGAATCCTTGACATGAAGCATGAGATAAGAGCACCCGCATTCTATGTTCCCTAAATTTTGGCTAGTGATCATTTGGTTTGTGATACAAGTGCACACACTGGGCATGTGATTACCATGTGTCTGTTGAATGAAATTTGCAACACTACACTGTATGAATTTTTGCGCTTTTTGACATCAAGAAATAAGGTCTGAGTGTTCAAAATTTGCATTGATATTGAGTCAAGCTTGCGGAAGTTGAATTTGGAAAGCAGGTGCAGGTAAATGAAGACTTGAAATTTGAAGTCATGGTAACATTCGGTGCACATATTTCAGTCATGTGCACAAGCACATCAGATGGGCTATCCCATTTTGGAAGAAGCTGGTTTTCAAATGCACTTCATTAAGAGAATGAAAGACTCAGTTGATTGCTTGACATAGCATTAATCAACATATGCAACGAATATACATTTCCGACAAATTTGGCCACCTCTTCAACGGGGTAATCAGTACAGCTCAAGGTCTATTCCAGGCATTCTTTTTTGTCTGTTGTGCTGCTCCGTTTGAAGTTTCTTCCGCTCTGTTATTTGTTGCCAGGAAAGTGAGTTTTGGTCAAATGTAAACTGGCGCAAGGATGTGCTATGGATGATACCGCTGGGAATATTCGGAGTTGCATTTCCGCAATGGCTGGTGTTTGTAGGGAATGACATGGCAGGTACGTAGTTCGTTTTGATGTTGACCTGCGTGTTTTTTTTCTCACAAATCGGAAGATTCTAACGGCGCACAGATAGTTGCACGAATTCAAAATTGGAATCTCTGCTCACAGCTGACGGGGATGATGAGAAGGGAAGCTAAAGGAGATTGTGTTCTTTGTTACAGGCATTGTGTTTTAGATATGGTTCATGGATTCTCAGGTATCTGTTTTGTGGTGGCACCATTCATTGCATGATTGACTTCACATGGCTTCCCACTAAATACATAAGGATTAATTCCCTTACTTGATACATACGTTTTGTCCACCCTCATTCCTGATTGTGCCCAAACTGTTCCACACATGTGGCCTTCGATAGGATCTTTTAAAGGAAATGCGCCATCTTCTGGTCAACGGACACTTTGGCTGATCAAGACACATTTCTTGGATGCTTTGCCCCATTCCACCGTCAACCACGCCGCCGTACCTGCTGACAAATTAAAAATTTGCGCTCAATGTTATCAACCGTTGCTACCTATTGTAACCCTAAACCCTTCACACTCCACATGCTGGTCTTAAAACATAATAGAAATTATGTTTTATGTTTTACATAAAACATAAAACATAATTTATGATTTATGTTTTATGTAACATAAAACATAATTTCTATTCAATATAACCGGGCGGAGGAGGAGGTCGCCTCTCAAGCGTGGGGCGGCGGGACTGCGCGTGCGCGCAGGGGCAAGCATTACGGCGTCGTTTGCCCCCATGGTGCCGGTGAACACGGCGGTCATGGCAGGCTTGTTAGGGCAAGAGGTTGTGAGCACCTTCACCGTGGCTGGCATCGCCGTGGCGGTGATAGGCACCTTCTCCATCTTGCGCGTCGAGAGCCTGGACATCTCAAGCGACCGGCAAGCTCTCACGCGATTGTCTGACGCGCTCGCCTCATAGTTTGAAAACAAAATGAAAAATGAAGCGTGTTGTGCTGAATGGCATGGGCACGCACGGACGATTTCCACATCCAGCGCTCGATTTCTGCATTCACACTCAAGAGTGTCAATGTGTTTCAACGGAGCTCGAATCCAATGGAGCGGGAAGCTGGGCGAGATGAGTCTCATGCTGCATGCCTGAATGGAGTGAGACGGTCAACGCAAGTTTCTGCGGTTCTAGGGTATGGTGACGAAATGGGCAAGTATATGGTGTCGAAAAGGTCGGGTGTGCACAAACGTGAAAAATCAGCAGACTTTATCAACAAGGATGATGAGATAAGTCTGGAAGGGTTCTGTATTTTGCGCGATTAGTTTGCGCGTGTTTGACTCTAGATACAAGATTTGGGGTATCCCCAATCACGTACATATCTGCATTTCCGAGGCGGAGTTGTGTGTGTGGCATGACATGGCTTCCAGTCCAGTGGGGTGGTGGCACATGCTGTGCTGTACATGGATATGATATACATACCAGCTGGGCTATGCGTATTCAAACAGGGACATGACCTTCGCCCAGAATCCCGCACACATAGCGTAGAATTGCAGGAGATGTACCTTGTCATCCTCATCGGAGTGGCCTTCTGATTTTTGCACATGTTCAACAAACACGATATTTGTTCCATCACCATCGGACACCGGTTTGGAAGCTTTGCACGTCAACACGTCTCCTAGAATCATATGTGCGTAGAAGCATCTAAGACTGTTAGCTTGCAGTATAATTGTTCTTGTTATGCCGTGTATGCATGTTGGACGTTCCCCGCTGGGCAGCTAGTCACTTCAACTTATTGCACACCTGAATTCCGAAACCCCACATAGAATGTTATGCGCACACACCTTGACCATTGTTCCAAAGAATGAGCTCATCTCTCCATGTTCCATGGATAAACGTTCCCTTCGGCAAGTAGAAATTCACGCTATCTATAGGCACTTGCACGAGTAAAATCGTGAATTGTGTCCAGTACTAGCACGTAGACCTTGATGTTTTACGTAGTGGACTGCGGTAACGGCGGGATCAGAGTACTGCTTTTTACTGACATTTGAAAACAGCCCACGCTGGATGGCCATGTTGGCAGGGAGAGTGCTAAATCTCGATGAGGGTTTTTGTTTGATCTGGGAGACAAACTGCACGTGGCTGCACGGGTCACCTCAAATTTGTGATTGAGCGGAAAAAACAATCCTTGCAATGTTAGGTTTGAACATATTGGACATCAGCCCTACCCACTGAAAGGAAAGCCTTGTTGACCTAGAATGCTATGTTCCAATACTTCAAAAGGTATCTCTAAAAAACTTGTGCCAAATTATGCGCGCATGGTGCCACACCGTTACCTTTATCGAAATGGAATGATGCGTGTGTCGCTATCTTGGTCTGAAGTGTCTGCGAATGTAGTTACTGACATGTTCTCGTACAGCATTTGTGATAGATCCTGTGGGATGTGTCCCGCTGGGTATGCACTTTGCGTCTAATCATGAATAGCAGCCTTAGCATACTGTCGCTTTGACTCATGCCATTATGTTGTTTTGCGGATAGCGGATCATGCCGCCTGTTGGGCCCTAGAAACCCTACCCACGATCGATTACATGGATTACATCAATCATGAGCAGCACTCGACCATGTAGCTACAAACTAGTGCATCAAGCACGAGTTAAGTGGAAGAGTCACATCAAATGTACCTCTTGGACTTCAACCCCGCTGTGCTTCAAGTTCCCCTCGGGTGATAACCCATCACCATTCACAACAGCTGTCTGGTCATCTGCACGTTATTGTGTGTGGCCTTGCAACGGGAAGAAACAGCAGCTACACGGACGTCTAGCAGGATCACATAGAAGTTTATCAGGGATCATCAAGGATCGGAACTTCCAACCGCGCTGCGCGGATGCTTGTGCGGGGTTGTGTGTGCTCAGAGGCACTGAAACTGTCTTGCGACAATTTGATGAGCAAAGTCTTATGCCAGACGTCAATACTTTTTTCGGACCAGAATGATGATTTGACGGGATGGTGCACCCGCTTCCAATCTGCTTGAGAATCTGATCCGGGAGCCGGGGAGGGTTGGGGTGTTATTCTCCCTTCGGGTGTGTCGATGTGCAGCACTGGGGGCATCCTGGTGTTGATCTTCCAGAGCTGGACGTACGCGTCCTACCTGGTGGCGCTCAAGCACCTCACCAAGCTCTTGCCGCATCCTGTGGGCATCTTTTTCATGGGCTCAGTGTTTGGCTGTATCTTCCTTCTGCTGATTAGCATGCCGCAGTTCATCGCCATAGACTGGGCCGCGGTACCTGCCAGCGGTGGGAGCAGTCACCAGCCCTACATTCCAAATGTTGAATCCATTTATGCGACTTTGAATATATCGAAACACAATTCGTACACAAACCCCAAGGCGCTGCTTCAGCTGAAGATAATGTGCAGATTCCTGTGCACTATGATCATCTATTCACACAAAACAAATGAACATCTATTCAAAGGGAAAAACGAATTGTATCCTTTGGAATGAATGCAACTGCGGAGCGCAGGAGGAATAGTGCTGCTGTTGCTCACAACACTCACAAGCTTAGAGCATGACTTCATGTCCCTTCAATGACTCCCAGCCCCTCCCATAATGCTGTTTCATGGTAGCCCCTCACGCACTAAGGATGGAAGTTTAACAAGTTACACCAGTCCTGGGCTCCTCCCCACATGCTGGTGGACGTCGCGGGGTGTCTGCGATGATGGCGGTGTTTGTCTCGTGTGTATACCACGTGGCAGCCCACACGCTAGTTTGTCTTGACAAGTGGCGTTAGGCGAGCGGTGCGGTGGAATCTACAGCCTAGGGGCTCAATCTGACGTGTTTCTGAAGGATTGCTGCAGTCCTAGCGTCACCTGTCGCGTAGGCTCGGTGTTGCCTTCGATGTGCGAGATTGACCCGATCATTTGCGGAATCGACCAACTTAGATGGGTCAGGTTCCGAGACATCCTCCTCGAGGTGGTGCGGCCTTCTGTCATTCGTTTATGTAGAATATGCACTTGCGCTCTGCGCTGTAACTTGGATGGAATCCGCTTGCTGATAAGCAAGTGCAATATTCAAAATTCGGGGTGAGACCCTGCATGCAGTCGTGCACGAGTGTTGTATGTCTGGTATTTTATCAAGCGACGACCCAGTTGTTGAACTGTGCTGGGTATGGGGGGGAGCTTCTGTACATGCTTGGAATGCGGCAGTTTGGACAGCTGAGGTGTACTGCGGATTCTTGTCCTCGTTCCTCGCGCACGTGATGAACTCTTGGGCCGTGCACCACTGCACTCCCACCATCCCAGCGCTCTACGGTAAGTGGTTGTGATCATGTCCATGCGCTGGAAAATCATGCTGTGGCGGCAAAGAAGCCTCCTCCACTTCAATCTCCAGGAGTGACGATGGTTCGCGAGCCCCTGTTTCTACTTGAATATTGTCATGTGCTCGAACAAAGGCCGTGATTGTGAGTACCGTATACGATCTACCTGGTGCCTGTGCGTTTTTGAGCCTGTTCCAACACTTGCAGTGTCTGTTGAAAATGCGATGTACTGACAGCGTTGCAACCGTAGCATGCAACGTTTGGAGAGCTGTTTGTTTGATGTACTGAGTATACATAACCAAGTCAAACGGATATACCGCATGTTGCAACACCAGATGTGTTATCGAATTACTCTCTAGTAGGTGAACGGACACGCCACTGATTTGCAGGCCTGTAGATCGAGCGTTTCGTAAATCGCGTCAAACTTGAGATTCGATGATCTTGGTCGGCTATGATGCCGCTCAGCAAACCGGCACCCCAGCCCACCGCAGTAGGAATCACCACCTACTAGCTATTCGTATTAAGTGATTTGCAACATCGTTCAAAGGCTTTCATTCACGAACCATTGAGCGGCGCTGGACACTGCTGCATAGCTCATTTTGTAAGGGATACTATAGCGGAAGGGGTCTCTTTTGGTGATTTCTTCTCTCGATCTTTCGTGACTGCCACCCTTGATTATGATAGCTTCTCCAAGCAACACCATACGACAGAAACAACCACCAAGCAAAATTTGAATCCAGTCCAGGTACCTTGGCAGGTTGTGTTCAAACAATGAACGGAACCAACACAGGAACGTCGAGCTAGCAGTTGCTGACACCAAAGCGCAAGGAGGTGATGTGTGTCCGATCAATTGTGGATGAACACATGTAGCTTCGCTCCACCTCCGGCGCATCATAGATTCTATGCTATTGTATATCCGCTTGTCCTCAAACCTAAATTTTATCGCAGAGTGGGATGATCCAAGCATTCTCGGTGCTAAACCACACCGTCTGCTTATGCGCTGGGCACATCCATTCTCTCATGCACAATCGATAGGCGATTCATTTCCTAGATCATCATCGGGTACCATATTGTTGCAGGTCAGTTGTGATGCGATATGTTGATGGAAAGTTGACGTCAAGCTCTATATCTGTGGATTGAGCCTCTGAAATCCATAGGACTGCACATACTTTTCACTGCACCTTCAACGTCAATTCAACAAACGGACGATCTCATTTCAATCACGTAAACCAATAGGGTAAAATGAAAATTTTGTATGGAACGCAATAGATGTGAAGGGTACATGTTCCTACAAATCAATGATTGGAATTCCAAGCTCTAATGAATCTGAGATGCTGGACATACCAACTCCTCCTATGGTGGCAAAGGACCAGGATTCTTGTTTCGAGTCATCAACGGCATCCGTATCAACATGGCATTGTTTTGATGAGCCAGCATCACATGTTCTTGTTTGCCGCGGTTTTGTTTCCAACACATCAGGCACAATGTGGCATGAATCATCTATGCACAAGACAGTTGGATATGTGCAGCAAGCGGCCATGCAATGGTATTGATTGCCAGATGATTGCGCGTTCTGGGCGCTAGGGTTGCCAGAACGGGTGCGTCATGGCTTTGAGCCAATGATACTTTAATACAGGCCGCGAGGGTATTTGTGATTTCGCAGGATGCTTGCAACCTGTGATTGGGGTGGTCATGGCAGTATTTCTTCTAGGGGTACGCGCCCTCTTTCGGCCAATACCCGGCGTGATTTCCCACTGAACAAACTTGTGCAGGGTGCAAAAGAATGTACATCGCCACGTGCGGAAATCCACCTGCATGCTTCCTAAGTGTTTATGTTGCTCCACACACTCCAAAGAAACAAGTTGTTTGGCTCCAAAGGAATTTCTACCCGGCATGAACATGTGCAAGTGCAATGGGGACAAGCATCTGTTAGGGGATGCCTTTGATCCGGCAACTGCGGGATTCTAGACTACTCCTCTCTGCTAAGGACCACAATCTGTGATATCTACGCTGCAGACGCAGTTATACTGTGGAAACAAGCCTAGAAGGCATACATACTGTTTTGTCCTAAACTGCACGATGCGATCCTGATGCAAGTGTTTGGATGTCAAAACTGTATTTGCAGGATTGTATTTTGACATGAGTCTGAATGACCTATATCGTCTATCTGACCGCTGTATTTTGCAGGAGAACTTTGGGTTAAGGGATGGATTTTCTGTGGCGATGATCATATCGGGGCTTGTAATTGTCACCCAAAGGCGCAGTTCCACAAAACAAGGCAGTGTAAAGACGCAGCTATCACGACCTAATGTGTTTGCCACGTCCTCTCAAGCGCTGCACACAATCAGCCTTGAACGTTATGACAATCACGAGGACCAGGACAGCGAGCAGGGCATGCATTTTGTAGATGCTCAAGATATTGAGTTGGAGACGTTTGAGGACGAATCCAATGTTGGTCTGCTCGGTGTTCATGCTGAGGAGTATTCAAATCAGAGTGTGATGGGTAAAGTGCGCGAAGCGAGGCTTGCAGGTTTGTTGGCTGCTTCAACAACCCAGTTGCAAGCATTGGAGCGGACGAGGTCAGATAGCAATAGGGCGACAATATGTAGCCCTCACTGTGGTCAAAGAGTTGATTGCAGCCTTGTACACGAAGGCATCAAGATGGACCACGGACGTTCAAGTGATGCACCAAGTGCACAACAAGAGACAGTTGTGCTCAGGTCAGAGTGCAACTCGTCAGATGGGGACATGTTTTTCGAATGTCATCGAGGAGGCAGCAGTATGGCCAGCAGTTCATGCTCAGACGTTGGTGATGAGGTTCAGCTTCTACGTGCCCAGCATTGAAAGTCGTTGGTTGAAACCGCCAAAATATCCAGTAGGATGGCCTAAACAACCATGAGAAAGCGTGTAGCACCTGTGGATTTCCGAGATTTTCAACCGCAACAATTACGCCTTGGTAGGTTTCTTGGGAATTAACAGGGAACAGAGGGTAGAAAGGCGACAATCTAGTAGAGGTAGTTGCTAGCATACCCATGGGAAATCTACTTGACGCAGCCTTTCCTGAAACGGAATTAGGGGAGCTTTGACGATGCTAGAAGATGGCGTACCCACAGAAAAGATATGGGGAACGTCCATATAATTCAAACATTAACCCGATAGTGTATGCAGGAGACCCCGCTATTGGGGTTCTGCATGTTGGTAACACCACAACATGCATCATTGGAATCACAGATGCCGTTGCTTCATGTGCTTGCACTCTGCGGCCTACCCTTCCAAACCGCCTGCCTGGTGATACACTAACCACATTCATAATGTGCCGAATTGAGGGATGTGCTTGCGGTGGCAGCAAAGACGCAGCAAATCAGTACGCCAAGTATTGCTCACATCACTCGCAGGTGTTTGTGCAATCACGGCACAGCTGCATCATGTGTGAAGGAAAATTATCACCAAGCCGGTCATTTCTTCTGGAAAATGATCATCCAGTTGTTGGCTGGCATATCCTGCAACTCAACCTTGCATAGTCCATTGCCTTTTGCAAGCTCCTGCACCAACAGAAAGCACACAAGTGACTCAGGACAAGGTAGCTCTTGATCTTACTACCTGATATCACAGCCAAAAAGCCTACACATCTGAACACAACCAAGCTTTCAAGGATAGCAAATTGTGGACCACTGATCTATGGTATTGGATTTGTGTTATAATGAAGAAACAGAGGCAGCAACGTTCAATGAAAACACACAAATCGAGGTGAGTGTCGCAGGGTAGTATAGCTCGCGGGCACGTACCTCGATTTGCTCTACGTCACGCAAGCCCCACTCAGGGTTCTGCGAGCGCAGCGTCTGGTCAAACTTGACATTGCTCTCGGGAGCAATCTCACCTCCAACCTGCCATAAAATAGGAACCAGTCTACCAAAACAATACGAGAACACAAAAATCATCTACGTACGTAGTCACATCAAGGGGATCACTCGTATGGATCCCATTGCGCACAAGCCACATGTTGTGCTTGTTCAGATTTCCATGAATGCCTCGACTGTGGGAGATGAGGACCTATGTTCGATGGACAATGAAGACAGTCGTGCTCTCACAAATTTGATTGAAATTGGAGAAAGTACGTATACCACATCATTTGTAACGAAATACTCTATATCCAGGAAGTAGCACGTAGATACGTGATCATTGTGATATGGGAGATTGTGCACCTTGAAGGGACCATAAATCAAAAGGTGTCCCCCAGAAGCAAGAAGCTTCCCAGCTCCCCTCAGCAAACCCTGGTACACATTGCACGTCCGCAATCAGGCAAACGCTGCATGGTTGAAATTGTTTGGACAGCAGGAGATGTACGTGATACTCGCATCGTGAATTATCAACTACGCAAACCAGCTTAACAACCTGATGTCAATACATGAACGCATGTCTCATAATAATCCACGTACCTCCGTTACGTGAAACGGTGAAATATGTGTTACGTTCACAGCCAAGACACCGACGAAGTCATCTTGCGGAGTGGGGCCAACGTTCCAGTCGTCCAGTGATGCGTCCAACTGCACTTGAGCAAAATCAAGAGTTTGCTCATAGACACTCCATATACATGATAGGATATGATCCACATCAGCTGGATGGGAAGCTGCATCAAGTAAACACACAGTAGAATTCCATAGCCTGGCAAAATCACCCTAAGGAAATGTGTAGTAAACCTTCCATATATCCACAGATGCAAAACAAAGATCCGGCAAGATCTAAAGGATCACTCCAAGTACTGTTGAGGAACACTGTTAGACACCCCCGAGTAACCTTCCTGTTCACACGCTGATGTAGCAATTGATCACTCCAAGACTGGTGTAAGCTTGTGCTGCCAGTGCACCTCCGCGGGTGTGTACCTAAGACGCATCGCGTGACTGCAGAACACAATAGAGAATCTAGACAGTGAATCTATGACAGTGAATCTAGAAAGGAAGCCCAAATATCTAACCGAGCCCATCGTCTGTCAGCGAGCATGCCTAAACTTAGTTCTACTGTACTTCACAGATAAATCACTTCAATCATGAAATTCGCAGTCCTGATATTCGTGTAAGGCCGAAATGAGCCTTACAAGAATACCAGGCCTCCATGTACGAAGAAATAATAACCAGAATATGCTATATTATTCACGTCATCTCAATGCTTCATCGATTAAATGAAAACTGCGAGTCATTCTCAGTCCACCTGCAAGCATCTTCCTACTGTCCGCATGATCACAAGTTTACAAGAACACACCTCTATTGGTGGAAGAACATTTGGTAGATCTTTGGTGTAGCTGGAGATGCTATCCTGTGAATTTTCATTTCCAGAAAACACAATGCATCAACACAAGGCGAAACTTGTATGAATTGACCGATTTACTTGAAAAGAAATCCTGTGCATGTTGACAGATGAGCCCATGTCTCAGTGACCGCGTATGTTGTGGGGATAAAATACTTCTGTTCATTATATCAGAGCGCGGTTAGGTTGCCCACGTTGATTGCGCGCTATGAATGGTGCATGAAAAGCAAATCAGAATAGCAAACGCGAAATACAACAAGCCTTTCCTTTACCCAACACTGTCATCCCCTGGAAAGGTACACTACAATGGTGCGGCACGAATCATACCAGTATAACTTGAACCTGTTGCGGAGGAGCTGTGGGTCCTGGATTCCCTGCAGTTTCTGTCGGCTGAACCCGATATTCATGCCCTTGTTGTCAACCACTTGCCATGATCACATATATAACAGTGAAAATTGGAGTGGTTGCTACGAGCAGATCCAATGGGTACATGTTTTCATAATACAGACAGGAAAAATTCGCAAGGCGGCCACCAACAAATGCACATTCACACGTGTATACTCGCACTGAGGCTGAACATAAATACGCCACCAAAGCACGCGTTCGGTCTCAATTGTGTCCGGTTGTTACCGCACAGTGCAGAATTGCTTCTGCTCGAGCAGTGTGCGTAGAAAATACCTGCCATGTGAGATTCGGAGAGAGGTTGCTAGCGAAATACGCGGAATGCTGTCCTGTGCCAGAGGCGACTTCAAGCACGGCACCCTTTGATGGAAGGTGCTTTTTCAGCACACTAAGGATGGGTTCTTTGTTCCGGTCTGCGGCCGGCGCAAACAAACGACGAGCGTCCTGACCTACACTCATTCCAGAAGCCACGGCCATTTCACCTTGATAAAAAACCGAGGGTTCGTGCCCACTATTCCGAAAGTTATGCTGTGCTTGTAGTTCTCCTGTCTCGCAAGGGAGCTCACGGCGTTTCCACGTTCGCGTGTGTTGAGGAATACCAATACCACGCACCCAAATAGAAGTTCATCCTCTATAGTCACAAAATCATGACGTCAGCATCATCAATAGGATGGCACATGATAATCAGTATATGAAAATATGAAAACACTGATATCAAATGTGTTAGAAGTTATCATTATCAATGCTGTCAACATTAATATTTTAGTGATGATAGTTAAATTGATGATGATAATGACAATGATAAGTATGAGAATAATATCAATAATGATAACGGTAATTATAATTATGGTAATTTGAACAGTTGATTTTCATAAATTACAGAAATAAATGATGTATACCGGAGTAATCATAGCAACAACAAATACCGTGACAGCACTATCGATATTCACATACCAGAATACCAGAATACCAGAAAATAGCATTTGGGATGATAAATACAACCGATACAATAATGATAATGAGTTCAGTGAGGTCTCATGAGATCGATGGTGACCCTCTCGGCACACGGTGGGCTGGTTCGGGACAACCCCAGCCGATCACGGGGTTCACGAATTTCTCCTATCGACAATCGCTGTCCATTGCTCTGTCTTCACCATCTGCCGCGCTAATGAGCCGAGTAAAGTCCATTCAGATCCCAGCCCTGCTTAATCCCCGGAACAATACACAGTCGTACCCATGACCCTCTCCTTGCCTTCCAAGGCGAGCAGAGCATTCCCACGTGATCACGAGACGGGGATTGGTACTTAAGTGTGCGAATGCGCGTGTGGATATTTGAAAGCTTTTTAACGCGGGGGTAACTTGGTTCCAACGCATATAGCCTTGTTGATATCATGGTATCTGAGATCCGACGAAGGGCAAGAGAAATGCAGTAGGAATGTTTTTTTTCATGGCGTACCCGGGATGGCTGCCGCTAGGTACGGTATATACTTTCTTTGCATGCCATCTCCAGTTCTCTTGCGTGAGGGCAAGCAGTCCTGCGTGGACCTCACAAGAGAAACAGATGATGGCCAAAAAGGTTAAGGCGATGTTCCAACACGCGTATGACCCATACATGAAATACGCATTTCCGGTAGGTTCAAACAAGCAGCTCGATTGAGCTCTTAATTTCCTGTGCAAGTTCATGCCAACTAATTCATATGTGCGATCATGATGACTTGCGAATTGATTTTCATCGGTGTAGCGCCCCTGTTCGGTGGATCAAAATGCTGGCACTTATACTCCTGCAGCAAGAAATTGTGAGTGTATCGGAACCACTGGTGCTGAGTACAGCACAGCATGAATGTATTTCCACACGGGAATTTTTTCATGGAGACTGTGGTGATGTGAAGCAATACATGGTTCCAAGAAATCATGTGGATAGAATCGGACATGTGTGAATTTTACTAAAACATCAATCGCTAAAATTTCAGTATTCAGAGCACCAAAGCCATCTTACAATTTTCTGGAACAATTGAGACATCTGCACAATGTTGCTTGCTTCATGGTTTGTTCGAGGAAACAGCATGACGAATATAAGCCCTTGACTCAAAGTTACACGGACTCTTTGGCAGAATTGGGCAACTTGGACCGTTCCCACATATCCGAGTAAGTGGTGCATTCCCATTGTTTTTTTCAGCATCAATTGGAATAAGAAGATAAATCGAGTGAATGTGTTCTACATTGTCTTGCTCTGCTTTGAATTTAAAAGATACCCTGAAAAATCATGTGTGTTTCAGCTGTTGTCTGCGAATCTGTTCAACTGGAGCCAACTGAAATGATATCCTCAAATGATAGTTTGCACATTACTCCCTCAGTATGCATATATACATGGGGACACGACCCTTA
>NHOP01000103.1:0-20436 GCA_018697155.1 Pyramimonas parkeae | reverse complement strand
GACCAAGTGAGTCATGGTTTGATACAACCTAGTTCATCAATGAACCCACGTGTTTTGGTCTTAGCTTGCAAAGTCTCTTTAGCACGTTGCACGTGGAGGAATAAATCCATTTTGCACGAACCATCTTGGTGGATACGCAGTTGCTCAAGTGCCTTTGATTGCCCCACCCCTGGAGTCATCCCTTATTTGGCCCTTGCAAACTGCACCAGGCGAGCTCACAAAGCATCTCCGAAATGAAGGAGAAGATCAAGATCCTGGGCAACGAGGTGGACATTCTGCGCGGCGAGATTCTGAACAAGGACAAGCTGCTGGCCAAGGCACAGGTGGATCACAACGCGGCAACGGTGGACCGCAACCACCTGCAAGGGGAGCTCAACAAGTGCGCTGTGGTGTTCCGCGACAAGCAGACCATGCTTGACGAGCAGATCTCGGAGATCGACAAACTCAACGCCATCATCAACGGGTATGAAAAGGAGATGCTGCGGCTGAAGAAGCAGTACGAGACGCAGGTGCGCACGGCCCGTGCCGGTGTGTGGTGGATGCAAGCACACTTTCGCGTCTGGTGCAGACGAGCCATCGATTGGTCCAGAGCTCGCCTCGGACCTTAACATTCTTGAGCTAGGCATCGCTGACTGCAGGATGTGGGAACTGGGTCATGAACCTCGAGCAATACCGTTGCGGTTTTTATCAATATGTTTTGGTTTGGACAGCTATGGTATCAGTCAGGTAAACGTTGATGTTACGACAAGGTGTTTTCGATTTTGTTTGTACAGATTATGCGTGTTCTCTGAAATTTGCCCAAATCGATGCAGCATATTGTCAGCCACAACAGGTAAGGTGCCATTCATTGAATTGCGTTGACATAGTAGTCGCACACCATATGAATTGGCCTCCCGACCCCGGCAAAGTTTTGGGGTACCGTAGCTTTATAAGCTGGAATGTGTGCGCAAAGCGATGGACTACGGGCGGGCCATGGGTCGTACCAGGTGGAGATGCGGAACCACACAGGCATCACCTTGATCGACAGAAACGACGAGCTGTGCATCCTGTATGAGAAGGCCAACATCCAGGAGCTGGTGTACAAGCAAGGCGAGGTGACTTGCACCGCCCGCGGGGACGAGATCCGCCTGCTCAAGCTGGAGGTGCAGGAGGTGCAGCGTTCGGTGAACGTGACCCGCAAACTGCTGCCCCAGATCCCGCTGCTGGACAACAGCATCGCCTCCTTGCAGGACCAGCTGCTCAAGGCGCGTCAGGAGGCTGAGAAGCTGAGTGAGGAGCTAGAGTCCCCGGACAACAAGTCACGCTGGCGGCGTCTGGAGGGCAAGATTCCGGATAAGGAGGAGCTGACGGCGAGAATCAAGCAGCTGGAAGAGCGTCTGAACGACAAGAAAGAGCAACTTCTGGAGAAAGAGCTGGTGTTAGAGGAGATATCGTCGCTGGCGGACCGCTTACGCCAGCAGGTAGGGACGTGTGCAATTGGTGTGGGCGTATATGAAACATGTTGATGGTGTTTTTGGCAATCCTTTTTGTATGCTGTGCTCTAGAATCTAATCGTGGCGACCCTTCAGGAACAAATTGCGCTACCGCGGATTGATGCCAACAGTTTGATTCGCCGTTTTCTACCTAGTGGTCAGCATGTTGAAAGTGAGAGGATAGTGAAAAGTGAAGTCTTTGTCTGGACTGCCTGCTGCTGATGTGTGTTTTCCTCTCCATGTGCATGTGTCTGAACTTGCTTCGCCTGTCGGTGTCAGGCAGCAGAAGGACGCAGTGACACCCTAGAATTGGCCAAGAAGGTGAACGATTACCAGCAGCGCATTCGAGGGACAACTCGCAAGATGATGGCGACCGTGTCGGAGTTGTCCATGTATCAGGCGTCAGCACTCAAGTTGCAAAACGAGAAGCACGACCTTACAGAGACGGTGGAACAGGCTGCAGACCGGCTGTCGCGTGGCGAGCCCCCTACCGAGGATGCCGAGCGCGAGTGGTGCGCTCCAACTCTTCTTGCTCTGCAACAGCAAAATTCCCTGGATTTGCACTGTATATGTCGGTTTGCAGGTATCGGACTTACAAGCTCAAGAATGGCTCGGATGCGGTGATAGTGTTCTATCTTATTTAAGAAAGTAGGCGGGTGCAGTGGTTGAGGGCTTATACAAACATATGTGATGCGATAAAGGGACTCCTAGCAGTCAACAATGACTTTGGGATAGTGTGTGCACATATCCGGCGGAAACATTCGCATTGGATGTGCAGTTGAGGCTTAAGGATGCCACCCATTCTTATTCCCCCGAACAAGCGGCTGATTTGCCACTGCCGGAGTCATTGCTAGTTTTCATTCTGTGCGAAGACATCATTGGTGCCGTCTCGAATTGCCCAGGAAACTTCAAGAGCGTTCATGTGCGTTCTTTGAAGCACTTTACATTATTCCAATCGATATTGGATTCTTCAACGTCGATAGCCATACACGAGCAGGCCTTATTGTCTCTATGTTGGTTCAATGTGTATTGGAATCCGCGCAGGTACCGTGCGGAGCGCGAACGTGCTGCACTCGCTGAGTTGCGCGAACAACGTGAGCAAGAGTTGGCGGAGGACGATCCATCCCAGGCAGTCACACGCACCACAGCCGAGCCACGTCCCAATGCATACCTTCCCGAGGCTCTGGGAATCCCAAGACCCTATGGCGCTTACGCGCCATTCAAGCCAACCGAACCTGGCTCTACCATGCGTCATATTCGCAAACCAGAGCCACGTGAAATTGTCATATAATCGACACTCGTATGATGTGTGTGGAAGATGTGTTTTACTTGTTGCGCGCATGAGCGCGTCAGATGGTGTTCACTGCTCAACTGATTTCAATCACGGGTTGGCTTGGAAACATGTGAAATATTCTGGTTGCCTCACAATTTTTTGCTTGTATCGTTGTATTTGTGAGATGGAGCATGTTGATCGTAATGAGCGATTATGCTATATCCACAGCTTTAGTGTCTTTACCCAGTGAAACTTTTCATTTACGACTACAAAATTCTTAAAGTTGTCTCATAATGACACACCATTCAGAATGTATTTGGTTGACGTGATATTGCTGTCGCCATTTAGTGCACGGGTGTCTCGGCTTGCAGTATATTCATGAGCGACGTGCGTTGATACGAACAGGCGCAATGATAAGGTAAGCCTGTCGGTAGTATTCCACGATCATTGGAACATAAGGCATTTCATATTCCAAGCACTAGCTTGCTATACACCTGTCCACAATTCTAGCAATCTTGAGAACATTGCAATAGTACCAACCATCGTGTGGCATTCAGTGATCTCCCGAATATGCATATTTGAAGTCGACCTTCGCGCCACAAATGTAGTTGCGCAACGCGCCCCGCTTCGCGAATGGAAGGAAAGCTACCGTTCTTGGGTTATTCGCATGATCACGTTGCATGAGGAACGCCATGTTTTTCCACATTCCTTTCGTTCTGTTATGTGATCCTTCTCCACGTGAACAGCAGCGTCGTTGAGATTTTCCGAGATTGGATGGGCTTGATCGTTACGCTAGGAGACAGTCATCATGGTTGTGCCAGCCGAAAATTGTTATTTTGCCTGCGTCCAACTTCCATGTGCCGAATATTCAAAAGGAAACTGGTTTTACCACCAGATAACATGGTGATGGCGTTTGTAATCAGTATGATCACTTGATTATCGAAGATAACCTGCCAGCGTGCATGGCCTTTGTTATATGAATGGCTGAGGCGAAATATCCACACATGTCTGGGCTTAAACTCATGCAACCGCGAGATAAGCCGACGCCCTCCCAACAAGGCCACGCAGACACGGATGCCGGATGTAGTATCCATCAGGTAAACTGATAAACGTCATCAACTACGAACTAAATTAACTGGTCAATGGGAAGCTAATGCTGCTTGACAACTATTCTGATTAAAGTGAAACTTTGTTTCTGGGAACAACTGAACTTTCCTTGAAAACATGGCAAATCCTCGCGCAAATTTTCTGTATTTCGCCAAACCTTGGATCTTCTCACGATGCATGGTGTTCAACATACATGTATCTTACAATGCTGCTCGACGACACGCATGCGCGTGACATCAAACGGCTTATTGAACTGTATCTATACATATATGGGGTTATCTATACATGTGCTGTGTTGCGGTGATCACGTTGACCGTTCATGCTCTCTCAGCCAGATGTTCATTCCCCACTTTTCTCCAGCCGTGACTGGTTCGCCAGCGTGCAATGTCAGCTCATCAAGCTTTCCCTGCTGATTCATGTTGTACCAGAGCATTGCACAACCTGAGTTCAACCCATCCCATCCCATCAAAGTGAAATATCTGTGTTCGATCGAACTGTTGCACAAAGACTCAATAAGTTCTATCCTAGTCCTGCAATCCATATACATTTGTTTGCATTGTCCATAGATCTGCTTCACAAAGAAAGCTTGACAAACCGTTCGTGAGCATGGGCAATGTTGACATGTTCATTGCACAGAATCCTCACCTTTGCTAGGACTTGATCGAAAGTCAATCTTGGGGAAATATGTGCATCCACCGCCCTGGCAGTTGCTCAAATAGACAAATACTGTGACTAGGCGTTGACCCTATATCCAGCATACACATCCACCTTTAGGTAATTTGTGACCTTACTTCGTTTTCAGGCACACACGATTTCAGCACCCAAAATCATCTACTACTGCATGTACATACAAATATATACATGCACACAATCATCCTTCAAAAAAGGTTTGACCCTACGAATGCACCAACATGAATTTCATGAAAAAATCATGGTCCCTCACTGAAGTAGCGTTCACAAGACATGACTAAACATTTATGTGTGCTGCCTAAACGGCCATCATGACCAAGTGCACAAGAATATTGCAAATAATGCATACTGTGGCTGCACCTGGCTTCCCATTCTCTCAGCAAATCCCGGAGAATCTTCTCCGAAATAGTCGTAGTGTTCCTTGTATTGCTGTGAAACATCGTAATGAACTATCTGCAAAACAAGTTCATGCACAGGTTTGAACAGCATGGACTTGAATTACTGATTGTCAGGTTGTCACAACAAGAACAGTGGCAATAAACACACCAGCTACAACGCGGGTCCTTGTGAACACCAGGACAAGATTATACATGGAAGATACAATTGAGACTGTGCTGCAGCATGTGAAAAACATGACTTGCCCAAAAACACGAAAGCCTGTGTAATCAAGGTGAAAGGACACCCATCTGTTGTGAATCATGCTGATCCTTTGTTATTGCAAAAACTTTATGCTAATGAGCGCACCACAACAGCGAGTTCTAGAAATGTTCACACATTGCAAGGTTCACTGGTAGTAAGGCATTTCCCAAGCCACATGTCCCAGGCAGTAGAGGCTGGAAATTGTTCCCCAGGCAGAAGGGTCCAAAGCAAGATCATGGGACGTTCCAGCCGCAGCGAATGATACATTATTGGCCATGCTGGAGGACCGGTCGTGAACAGTTGGTAGTGACTGTGCCAGCAGCTGAATCAGCAGGCACGGTCACTGGGCACTGTATCAGCCGGCTGTGTACCCTACGAGCGTCCGACCATGACAGCATTGAAGTGTCGCACCTGCAGTGGTTCTGAGTGCTGCGGCGTCAGCCCCACCAACCTGGCGGCGCGCGCAAGTGCTGCATATGCAACCGGCTCGTGCCTGTCAATCCGGCAGCTGTGGGAGGTGCGGCTGGGGCTTACAGACGACACCTTTGGAGACAGCAAGCCCCCATCAACGCCTGGGCTACCTGCAGCGGAACAAGTTCATCCATCAATGACCATGCAATCGCTGAAATCGTTGCAACACGCACCGTCCCCATACCCTGCAGTTAGCAAAAACTCAGATCTTGCTGATAGCGGCCGCATCTGTGGCTTCAAGGCCACTTCCGCTCCAAGCCAAGCAGAACGCTTCACCACCATGAGCCTCGACGCACCTTTATTTCATATGAGCAACTGTGACAGGACATACACTAACAATTGTGACATGACAGCTCCACTTGGACTTCTTGCACCAATCTCAGGTGTGACTCTATCCTGGGAAACCGATGGTCAGGTTGGTCTTGTGCAGACATGGATCGCATCATTTGACAGCTACTGCACGAGTCATGTCTCAGTACATTTTGGGACAAGATCCCCACCCAAAGGGTGGCAAATATCAATTCAACTTCAATGAATGCTATCATCAACAATTTTACAGGGTGATCCTTGTAGTCCTTGCACCGAGTCAGACACACACGCTAGAGCCCATAGAGCGAAGTCCACGAGATGCATATTTCGAAACTTCCAAATTTGTGCGATGACACCCGTACATTTGAAGGATACTCATTCAGTTTGTACGTGCGTCATGGAACAGTCCGCTAGCAGTGCGCAAGCTCTGGTTGTTGACATGTTGCCAAGGTTGTTTGATGCAACGGCCTCCAATGGCTTCAATTTGTACAAATGTGGACAACGAAAAAATCATTCAAGCAGATACAACCCATGAGATTCCGCAAGAACAAAACATATCACCAACGTATGCAGACACATGCCGCGAATAGCACAGTGCTTATGTTCCAATGGCCTAAAGTCTCTCAACAGAGCACATGCTGCACCGCTGGTGGGCAGCGCAATGAAATGATGCACGTAAAATACACGAACACGTGCCATTCACATTGAAAACAACATCTAGAGAGCGGCGTCAATGCTGCATTATTCATGTAATTCGTTGACTCCAGGCTTTTGTCTAAGTCATGGTAGGGATATAACATCTCACATCCACAAGAGGCACTTGATGTAGACTGTCAATCAGTGAAGCAGTCATCTGCTACACTCTTTCTATACCAACATAATTTGCGAGGTTCTGGATTTCCACAGTGTGAATGGTTGATGTGGCTTCACGCTCAGCCGGCAGAGGACACATACCAGTATTTGATACTTATACTTAACTGTGAACAAGTCCTCAGAAAACCAACTTATGGGCCAACACCCGACTGCATTGTTGCTGTCGGATGCTGTACAAAACAAACACATGATGTGTTCGTTTTGTATGGATTTCCAAATATCAGCAAACGATTCTGATGGGGATGATGAGGCACATTGCCATTGGATCATATTGCATGCTTTGGGACTTCATTCACGGTTTCTAAAGGCTATGCCAACGGAACTACCTGCGCACGACTCAGTTGACATGGCTCCATGAGCTTTGGGGAAGGGGCATGTCTCAACACATATTCATACACACAAATTATCTGAGAAATTGAGCCCACATTGTTGTTCAGGGGTATGAATCGTCCTGGGAGAATCACACTAGAACACACACGCAATGATTCCGAACCAAAAAAAGCTTACAAAATACATCAGTCAATGTCCAGTGGCCTAGTTGACGGGTCATACCCTCAACAAGTCTGCATAGCAATAGAGGTTTCTGCCTTGGCTGATGAATATCACATGCCGTGCTGGCTGGCGGAATATAGTCGACATGAGCCGCCTTCACACATCCCTTGATACCTGGTGGTTCAACATCAAGTCTGCCCAATCATGGACTCACCAATTAGCCAGGAGAGCACCGCAACGACACACACGCCTCCAGTACCCCCACTATGAACAGCAAGCTGGCACTTTGCAAGAACGGGTCGAGCCTGAACTTGCTTTGATTCACCACCCTACACGGTCCTCCCCCCCCTCTTGGGCCTTGAGCACCGGACGCACCCTCCTGGCAGCTTGTGCCGGCGGTATAGGAGCGGTGCAGCCGGCACGACTTCTTGGCCAGAGCGACAAGGAAGTCGCATTCTTCGTGCGTGAGGAAGCCGCTGATGCGCGCCATGCGGGGGGAGGTGCGCAGTGCCTGCACCAGCATGAGGTGGCCCGAGGACACCACCACCCTCTGGCTGCACCGCCAGCGACCCAGGAGGCAGTCAGGCTAACCCACTCTCCGCGCAAAAAAGCAAACCAAACCAACCGTGCAACAAAGGCGTGCAGGATATGCGCAGAGACTGCATATCCAGAGAATCCACGAAACTTGAAGTTGTTGTTCAAGATAGCTCGGTGTTAGGAGTGTAGCGTTGCATCTCGGCAAAGCATAGACTACACAGGATTGATACCATCGAGTGAAAGCCGGGAAAGGAAAATGCATGCGATGGAGAAATGCCCCTACGCCAGCGTGTCTACCACTCATGCTTCTATTGTATGGTCACTTGGTTGCTTTGCACAACACAGGGAGCCTTGTTCATATCACCTCAACATCTAGGAAACAGGCGAGTGCGACGAAATCTTGCACGGAATCCAGCGACTCCCAAGAGCGCGGAGAGAATCCCGACACACAGTCGTTGTCACTCACACCCATGATGCCATCTCGACAACGGAAATCCGTGAAATCCGACAAGAGAAGACCAAAACGGTGCGCTGGAATACGCTGCATACTGAGACATAGTATGTTGTGCGAAAAACAAATGATGTGGAAAAAATCTGTATTGGTAACGGCTGAAAACCCGGCTGCACGCAGCCACAACAGCTATGCACTGAGTGAAAATAAAACTTCACTGAGCTGGAACAAGCATGCGGTTGTTCTGAAGCTCGACAGTCGTCTCTGGATGTGTACTCTGAATGTGCACTGGTATCTTGTAAGTACAGGCAAACAACTCGTTGCGTGCGCTGGACTGCACTTCGACTCACTTTGTTTTTTGCAGCCCGCTCACGAGGTCCGCCAGCGAGTCTGGGCACGTTTCCCGCAGCCTGCAGGCGTCGCGGTAGCACTCCAAGTCCAACGAGCTCACGCCGCCGACAACCTAAAAATCGGGCACACCACATGCAGCACCATCTTGGGCGGCGAATGATTGTCGACTGGCACCAATGTCGGTCCCCAGTACCCAAATGCGCATTGCGCACAGCGTCGCTCTGGTTGGATTTGTGGCGAATAAGTATAGTATATTGGAATATCTATTCCGTTATACTATACGTATTAGCCACATATCTATACTGCATTCACTTTTCCGTGGAATAGTCAACACCAGGATGGCTGACAACTGGGAAAGCACCGGAACCAAGAACTGCAAAGTACTCAAGAGGGAGGGGTGCGTTGTCTTGTTTAGGGTTTTCCATTGCAGGAAAATCATGTTCAGGCTAGATTTTCCATATGGACGTTGCTCTGCATGCGCCGTTCCTAGCAATTGTTGTTGGCCCAATGGTGGAGGGTATATGCTGAAGATGCACCAGAAAGACAAACCTTGACCACACCCTGGGACTAGAATCCTGGCCGCAAAGGAACTGTTGCAATCTGAGCCTGGGAATAGAATTGCAAGACCTATCTATCTATTTACCCTAAACCCTGAACCTTAAACCGTGAACAGGAGAGTCCGCACCTCCTGTTCGTAAGAAATCAACTGGCGCATAAAAGAGACATTGGGTTGCGCTGCACTTCTCAAACTAGTGACGTGGGCCAGCGCCTCTTTGAGCGTGAATCTGCCCGCACACCACTGAACCCATCCCCAACCAGGTTGTTGCAAAGGAATTGCATCTCATACACCCACGGCATATAGAGAGTCGTATGGTTCTCAAGCATTTGTGTATGTAAGCAGTACTGCCAGACGCTTTCATCACAGTTGTTGTTGTCGCTGGAGTGCATGCTAGTTGATGTAGCAAGCAGTGTTCCCGTGGATTGGATGCACAATCTGCGATACTTACATGCATCGAAAACATCACAGCAGAGACAACATAACAAACAAATGTTGAACGTTCATGGGGCGACCCACACTAAAACTACAGACACAAATGACACAGGACGGGAGCTCCACTACTTCACACACCCTTCGCAGTCGGGAACACAATAGCCGCTTCGAGCACAATAGAAACTTCCCATTTTTATCTCAATATCGCGGTCATGATCATCAAATCTATATCCTACTTGCGGACATTCAAACAGCAGCATCCCTGCATTTGCAGCCACTCAGCCACCTATGCAGATGTGAACCTCTAGCAATCATGAGCACTACAGTTACGATTTAAGGTATCCGAGTTAGATTTAGTATTAGACATGAGTTTGAACGAATTCAGGACCAAAACCACAAACCTGGGGTGAAATCATGTAAGCAAGCAGCAGCGTTATGCTTCGGCTCACACCCCACATGCAGTGCACCAGCACCCCCGAGCCCTGTTTGCGCGCGTGTGCAATGAAGGCGACCACTTCTGGGAGGGGGATTGGGGAGGAAACACTCTAGTGGCAACCTTCTTAGCAAAATCATTGTGTCACACGCAATGCGGCTAAGTCCATGCGTTTCTCAGATGCGCAGCATGACCGTTCTACTCCACTCAACTAAATGTATAACAAAATAAACACATGGGAAATCCGTATCCATGCTTCGATATCACATTGCTCAGCACCGACGAAAGCGTAGCTCAAGGCAACAACAGCATGCTCTACGTAGATCGCTCGAAGTTCAGGCAACCTGTTCCATACACGAGATACTTGTCTGCGCATCATCCAGTGGGATGGATGTTCTCACCTGGAAAGACCGCTTTCATCTCGTTGTTGTGGACAGGCATTGGTATGTCCAGTACAGGAATCCTCAAGTACTTGCACTGGTCAGGGAACGCATCTGGCACGTGTGTTGTAGCGTTTATGATATGAGAAATGTGGAGCTCTTTCAGTTTGGCCGCATCCTTTGCAACTTCCTCGCCGGAAACGTATACCGGCGCGAGATCGAGCTCAGCATCTATTATGCGAGTGGCCACCTACGTCAATATTGATCTATGTTTCTCAGTATGCTTGCCAGTTCATGATATCAAATGCACAGCAAGTGATTCAGTTGCGACCCGTGAGTTGTCGATGAAATCACTACTGAATGTGATCATGAAAGGAGGCGTCCAACACAGCAGTATAAAGTGCAGGTGTTGATCCGCACAAATTAAACCCTGAAAGTGAAATAATAAATCTCGTGATGAATTCCGACAATTATGGCATTCAAATTTATGCTCAAGTCATTGTTTACATCCACAGATGTATTCACTTGAACATAGTCAGCCTTGCTGTGGTTTGTCTTGGTACGATGAGTTTGGACCACAAACGTGTAGGGCATCCAATATCATAGTCAAAGCATCCATCGATATTTGCAAAGAAAATTCCATTTGACCGAAGTTAATAATCTCATAACAGATTTGGACAGGCACTTTGTTCACCTGAAGAAACGTGTAGAGTCGAACTGGTCGTGAACACCAAGAACTTCACACTACAAGACCACATGTCAAAACGTTTGGACCTGGCGAACGCTTCCTACACATGTAAATCCCACAAATTATTTTGTTGTTGCATTCCGATGCATTTCGCTCTATATTCTGTTGTACTTCCTGAAGGCGTGGTATCATCAGGTTGCTCACATTGACATCTTGCCAGAGATGCCGTTCAAATAATGATCGGTAGGTTGAAAGGTAACATAAGCCTCATACGTTTCAAAAAGAGGACGGTACATTCCAGCGTGATGACCCCCATCATTCAAAGGTGGTGCTGCTACCTATCCACGCGGGGCGGGAGTGTCCATACGTTATGCATGGAACCTGGAGGCAGTAGTGTCGTAAACTTTGTCATCAAGGTCCACGGCGACCAATGATCATATCAATCGGCTGTAATGCCGCGTAGTTGAACCTCATTGAGTGTATCATTGGTTCAACTCAATGCACCCGATAATCCAATCGCTCATCGTGGAGCACTGAAGATGCTTTTCGTTTCCCGCAAAGATTAAACGTCTCGTAATTTATGCATGACTTGCAATTTCCGTACGCACCGCGCAAGCAGCAAGGCCACGCTCACGAAAAGATTTCACGCTTGGGCATGGATCCATGACAAGTTTCTCGAAATATTCGGAAACTGGATGCATCCCGCGTCTCGGGTGTGCCGAGAGCCCCACTAAGTGTACAGCAGCGCGAGGCTGGGGGATGTCGGTGTGCGTATGTGCAAAGTGTCATCAGCTTCGTCTCTTCATGCCCGCGGACCGTCAAATCGGAATGTATAGCGAGTTTAGGGTTTCTGCGCAGTTCTGCGCATGACAGGGTGCAGTAGGCGCCCATTCGAAGTCGATGCTCATTTTGATTTTTCGTAGCTGTCCTCATTGGTTGAATTAGGTTCTCAAACCCTGCCCGGACTGGAACTTACCATCACATTTCTATATGTAGTGCCTTCCACTGATAGTGTTATATTATGTAGTACGCGTAGAAAGGGTCAAGCGAGTGTGTAGTTTAGTTGCCGCTTGAGCCCAAGCGCACGGGGTTGGGTCTGTGAAAGATGATCTCCATCCTTCGTGGTCGTCATGTTTGCCCCGTTTTTGTCCCCGTTTGACACGTCTGCAAATCAAAACAGCAGTTTGGTTTTGGAACCACCCCCAGGTTACATCATACAACGATGCCGTCTGGGAACAAAGTTGGAACGATGAAATGATGAAAGAGACAGGAATGTAGAGAGAAGTTGCCTTGTCCCAAGCGCAAGCATGTTTTCCGTCTTATCAGTACAATTTAAACACAATCGGCAAAGCTCTAAGGGGTTCCCCGGATAGGATAGATCGGATCTTATGGGAGATCCACCCTTTGTCCAATCCGTTGGTGCAGGTTCTCAGCATGATATGATGAACCACTCTCGTCAGAAAAGCATGTGCGTGTGTACTTGGCGTATCGGCACTCGCATGCATTGTTACCGGACACTCAATCCCATGATCACCATGGGTACCCTACTGTTGCGAATCGGGTCTGATTGATTTGAGGTCTTGATTGACAAACTACGAGGAGTGTGGCCTCTCGATTAGGTATGTCGCCTTTCATGTTGATAAGGCGAGATTTACTACTCATGGGGCGTTTGTCTCCATGTGAACATCGATACTGCCATTGGATGTCATTTCAAAACGTATTCACCAAAACCTTTCCTGGCAATGAGTACGAGGAAGGAAAATGATACAAGGGATAAATGACCTGCACCATTGCATGTTAGGAAATGCGAAAAGGAATATTTTCATTAGACAGTTTCATGGTTTAGGAGGGTCATCGACGGTCATTCAGGTGATGTGTGCAGTGACGCTATCGACGCCGAATTCCGCGTGTAGCAGTGCCAACCTCACTAACAGCAACCCAAAGGCAGCATGAGAAATTCGCACATAGCATTGCTCACATAGCCCCTCAACTCCGACGACATGTCTCCGTTACAGCGCGTGGAATACCACAGTGATGACTTCGACTTCGAGGAATGGCGCTTGGCAGTGGAGACAGAAGGCCTGTGTCTCTCTACAAATCCAGGTTTGTCACGTCGTAGACCCAAGATGGTGCTGGCGTCACAGAAAGACGTATATCGATCAAGTAATTCTTACGTTTCCATCCGTCGTCTGCACGATCCTGCTGCTTTTCAGGGGCATATGTAACTAGCCGCTGATCCGCAGGTGCTGCCGGCACGCCACTTATCTGATCCCGAGTCAAATGAATACGGATCCTTCGCTTGTGGTGATCGGTGTTTCAAGGAGCGTCTCACAAGCGACCAAGTGGGCATACTCTCGGATGAAATCTGGGTTAGCTACCTGGCGGGGACTCGTAGGAGCCAAGCAACCAAGTTTTCCTTTGACCTCCTGAAGGATTCATGAATCAAGTTCATGAATGCGCAGTTGGATGATTGTTTGACGCTGTTCCACTGCAACATGTTTTCGCAAGACGGATAGGAAACTTTACTGCAACCATGCATCACAATGTGCGTATTTGGTACGCACAGCAACGTTTGTTGAGGCAGGTGAGCCTGTTTATAACAAAAGTGAATGCTCAAAAGTAGACCTGGAGATTGAGTGAGGTTAACGTTGAGGCGAACTGTCATGTGCAGCTGTAACAGACTATCCATGCTGTCAGCCTCCACAATTCACGGACCCAGAGGCCTCAGGGATATTAGATCATCCGTCGTTCGCGGTTGGTGTGCAAGCTCAAGCTTGGGATGCCTTCCATAAACAACACCAGCGCGGCACATTCTTTAAGGAGCGTAGGTAGGTTGTGAGCAGCTATGTAGAGTTGATGGGTAGATAAGAGTTGACACGAGTACTTGATTCATGGAAAAGTTGATCATGATGCATGCAGAACCTTGACCTATTGACTTGCTGCTGGTAAACGGCATGATAATTGGTACGAGCTCCAAATGCTTTGTGCATTGACAGGAGAGGAGTCTGCAGGCTGAACAAACTTGAATGTCATACTACATCATAGACACAATTCTAATTCAACTGGTACGTTGTAAATATTATTCGTTTGCAGATATCTGTTGGTAGAATTTGATGACGAACTCGCTCCGCACAGCACTGATCGGCCGGTCTCCGTGCTGGAGATAGGCTGCGGATCGGGAAGCTCGGTACTTCCATTGCTCAAGTGTGTAAACATCCAACCACGCTTAAATTTATTTCACAACAGGGTATTCATCGGGTTTATGCTATGCGCGATCAGATGTATGCATAGCTCCTTATTTTTGGCTACAACACTTGATGCTGAAATGTTGATAGTCGCAAGGAAGTTTCCTGGCTGAATTCAATGATAGTTGGGTCAAGTAGGTATTAGGACTTGTGATATTTGGCCTGAATTTTTGGATAGCCTTGAGCTCTCTTCCTGGATAGGGCGCAGTCGGTAGTATTTATGGGTAGCCGTGACTCTATTCAAAGCAACAGTGGTGGCAATGCTCCCTGCAGTCGCTATGACCCACAGCACACATGTGACCGTAGAAGTTGATGTACAAGCATGTCACGTTTATTTGACGATTGTGCAGCCTTGATATGTTTTACTGTGTTTAGATGGGTCACAAAGAAACCCAAATTGTTGTGCATGCTCACAAGTGTTGTTCCGCTGTTGACATTTGATTGTAATGTACAATGGTTCCATATAGCAGCCAGCGTCAAATTGCTTTGTATACTTGCATGTTGTGGACGTGGCTGACTAATGATGCTTGGTATGGTCAGAGGCAACTCGCAACTCACAGTGTACGCATGCGACTTCAGTGCCCAGGCTGTGCAAGCCACACAAGAAGCTCTGGCTGCAGCAAACATGCCCACTTGGAGGTACTGGACTGCTTAACCTAACAGCTTGCAGATTGCCTACCCAGATCTCAACTCATCTCTTCCTAGGCACACCTCTTCCGCATCCAACCGATTGAATGACGTTGATACTGTGCATGGAGAATAAATCGTGCCTGTGCCATTATGTTTGCAACGTGCTTAGTCCATGAACTGGATGACATCGCGTGATCTCCTGATGACAGGGAACGAGCAGTTTCAGCGATCATGATTTGCATTGACACGTCATTTTTTGAAGAAGAGCACACTGACGCGTCTGGCACGATGTTGATGTTTGTTGTTCGAAGCGCAGCGATTGATTTTCCTAACCATGTTGCTCTCTTTGTTCAAAGAGTAGGGAAAATGCACTTTCCAGCACGCGTGCCTTCGTAGTTTTGTTTTCTGCGTACATAGAGCCCTACCTTTATGTTGTTCTGTGAATTTTTGGGCTGCCATTACATTATGAGTCTCATTTGCATGAATTCATTGCCGATGTATTCGAAAACAAAATTCTGATTCTCCACGGAGGTGCAGCAGCTCGCACAATGCAAGGCCACGGAGGTGTGGCAAGCCTACTTATCCGGAACCCTGGAAACGTTCGTTGCAGATATTTGCTCTTTGTATGCGACGTCGCCACACAACAAGTTTCCGCATGCCTTTCCCAAGCCCTCTCTGCTACAGTTTCCCGTGCCGAATCCAACACCGTGGCTCCCTCGCCCAGTGGCTCCGTTCAAGCAACCACAAGCAGTGACCGGTTGAGACCCAACCCGAGCATGCCTTTGGTGGACAACCTGCTCATGGTGTTTGTGCTGTCTGCCGTGCACCCGCGGGATTGCGTTGCTTTCCTTTGCAATGCGTGCGAAGTGCTGCGCGAGGGTGGGCGCCTGTTGCTGCGTGACTACGGATTGTACGACATGACCATGCTCAGATTCCCACAGTCTCAGGCGTGTGCATAAATGCGTGCTCTGTGCTGCTGCGTAAGGTTTGTGTTGTATACAGCCTCACTGTTCTGTGCATTGGTTCAGAGTTGTCGCGCCTTCTTTTCAGATAGGGCCATTATCTGTGGCTGGAAGCCCTCTTCAAATCAATTGGCCGCCTTGTGTAAATTTCGCATTTCATATCATGAAAATTCGCATGATCATCCTAAAATTTCCGTAAGTGTGTCGATGTTTCGTTGAATATTGTATTGCAGGCCAAGTAGGTTTGCTCATCTCCCCAGAATTGTAGGGTTTTTCTCTGTTGGCCAGAAGTCAGAGCGCTACCTCGTGAAACAGACCCTCACATCAGACCAGGTTTCCGAAAATTGTCGTAGTTGTCGGTTGCTTCATTCAAGGTTTGTGTAGTTGACATCTGTTGTGATTTGAGCACAGACATGTTGACATGATGCAGTTGTTGAAATTCATGAGGAGACACGGTGTTCGCCAATCCTTGATTTTGGTAGCCGGTATTGCTCTGAATTTCATGGTTTCTGATGTTGAGAGAGCTGACATAGCCAATCTTCTTTTCGTGCCATGCAGTGCCAACAGAAGAATGTGTACACTCGGCAGGATGGCACAATTTCTCGCTTTTTCACCAAGGAGGATGTAAAGCAGCTTTGTACGGATACAGGTTTGGTTCTGGTAGGTCCACAGTTGTCGACAGCATGGGAAGGTGGAAATTTTTCTACTTGGTTGGGTTTGTCTAGTGATGCTTCACACTGCAGACAAGAATGGTTCAGCAGACTGACACATCCATTTTGCACTGTAGATTTAGAAAAAAAACATCTAAAGGATGTGTACCAAGTGCAAATAATTGACCGAATGTCAGCACTTAGATTCATCCAATTTTCAACAATTCAATTCATGTTGTTTAGCTGTTGTTTTCAACAGGATGATTTTTCTTTGGTGTTGTACATGGGGATTGTGGATGCAGCTGGAGTGTGAGTATTGTTGTATTCAAACTATGAACCGCAAAACTAAACAGCCAATGAGGCGCGTCTTCATACACGCACGCATTGAAAAACCCCAATCCAAACTCAAGCAAACTGGTGATTGATCAACCTGAGTAGATAAAGTGTAACCAGACTATGCTCGCTACTAGCCACTTGGCATGAGTCAAGGGTATAGAATAGTGAGCGATTCCACGAGACCATAGATAGATAATAGACTGAATCTTCCAGTGTCAGCGGCGCTAAGGAAAGTATCCCATCACTCGAAGCATATGCTGGTACACCCATGAGGGCAATGTGATTTCCACTGAATGCACTTCATCACAGATCATGGAGCATGTTTTTGTTCCCTGATCCCCGCACCTCCAACCGTGTGTGCACTCAGTGTTTAAGAGAGCGCCTTGCAGCATAAAAATCACTCAAGTCCCCTACAAGCTGGGAGCGCTGATTCAATGAGTTAGTGCTTGGACCAGATTGGCCTTTAGTTTCGCTGCACGCAGTCATCTGTCGCTAAAGATATAGTTGCGAGCATACAACTGGACTACAGTGCATGGCATGTTGACCATACGCATGGTGGGCATGCTGCGCTTGTGCTCATTTTCCCACTGACGCCAATGGCGGAGGTATCCTCGGCAATCATGTTGTGGAGGGCAAGGAATGTTCCATGAGCATGCTAGTGGAGGTTGCGACGGATGGTAGGGTGATGAACAACTTCATGGCGCGAGCTGAACAATGGTTCTCTAGAAAAAAATGGTCAACACACACTTGGACTACAGCGGAGGCCTTGTAGGAGGGCATGAAGATCACGTTTACGCATGGAGGCGTGCAAGGAGGTCAAGAGGTGGTAATGAAGGTTGGTGATCTTGCGCTGATTGTCACAGAGTTCGAGGACACAGTGCTCTCTGAAGCTGCTGACAATACATGCTGATATAATAATCATACTGTCATTGTTTTTCCTTGCAAGGTGGGTAAACTTGCTTTCGTTTTAATTTTTGTGGTGTTGTTGTCCAGTGATCTCAATGCACGTGTGCAAAGGTATGAATAAAGTATGGGCGTCAAGGCAACGTGCATGCATGTGTTTCAGTGTTCTTGAGAATCAGTTTTATGGAAGTCTTGGGTTGTCCACGTTTATACGTTACATTTGCTCAAGAGCTCCTGGCAAACAATATCCATCTCCGTTCTTTGATGAGGTCACAACGGGCAAGATTCAACTCAATATCTATCAATGTCATCTCTCGGTGTGTGTGCAATACACGACAATCTGCCATATACATGTTGATGATTTTGCATCGTGATTTAAACGATGTAAACTGTCATGAGTTGGAAAAGAGCATCAATGAATACAATTATGCATGTGCGTAATCCATTTGGCCTATTGAATGGATGTTTACTTAGTCAAGGCAAGCAATCTGGGGGCTAATGCCTACTTTCATAAGGTTTATGAGATTATACATTGGTATGCGATGGCCAAATCGCGAATTCGGGGGATGGGCATAGTAATTTGTAGACTTGAAATCTATTATGGGACTCAACCAAGTGTGCATGCCTTTGTGCTTTCCAGCATTTGTAAGTGACTTTTGCTTGCTGAATATCTACGCTATGTCCCATGCACATGTGACATGAATGGCATGCGCAAACATGATAGATGTTGCATTCTTGACTGTTGGATTTCATTCGTGTGCGTGCAAAAACATGATTTGTCCGTCATCATAACGGGTGGATTATATGATACATATGCCTTTTTGGTGCGTCTGATTGTTATATTTCCGATTTCTATTCATTTACGTTGGGGAATTCAGGTGCTATCATCGTTCGAGAATGATCTGTGGTAATAGCAATTGGTCATTAGAATCAGATATGCAGGAATATAGTATAGGATTCGAATAGACAGTCACTACATCAAATATGAACATGATGATCTAGACTAAATACTAGACTAATAATGGGCTAAACCGGACCCATCTCATCGCTTCAAGTGTATACTGTAACAGGCATGTGTATATCTGATATCTATCTTATCACAGGCACGGCACGTTCAATGCTGCTGGAACAGCAATCACAATTAATTTGTGGAGAGTGTCCAACTCAAAGCTCACGCGATGATAAGCACTAAAAGCACATTGTGACACTTGTTGGGGTGTGATACGTTCCATACCAGCCTTAATCCCTTCTGTTTGCGGCCCAATTGACACGTAGTACTCATGTGTAGCGGGATTTTTAACTGTCAAGCAATATTCTCGGAAGTAGTACACAATCACAAAGTTTGTGTTTGAACACATATATCTTGAAACATTTCGCATTTGTGATCAAGTGGAGAGAAAACTGCAGATGGTGTGCTTGTGGAGCATTCCATTGGTTGCGAGCTGGTCCCAAGCGCGTGGGCAAACATCTTTGGTGCAGTCACAATGCAATCCGCAAGCGAACCAAACACAAGAGAGTTATCTGCAGTAAGATTCCAAGATATATCATAGCATGTTTCTCCAGCGGAGAGAAAGTTTCCATCGCGACACAGATTGTCGTACTGCAATTCAGGTGAAGCGTGCTTCAGCATCCTATGGTACGCGCAACATGCACTGGGAATGTTCATTCATTCATTTGTGAGGTACCGTACTCATTTATCATACAAGGAAGAAACTGTCATGTGATTGTGGTGAACAGAACCAAGAAGATTGTTCTCCATGTCAACCAAGCCAGAATTTTCATGCACACCTTGGTCATTTTCGCGCAGCAACAAGGCGGGTGTGTATCAGAAATCCTAAGTATGTTGGGACTGCCATTTGAAAAACTGGTATGCAACTCTTAACATGTTCACGCGTCTGCACGCAAATCGCACTCAAGAAGCTTTCATTTCATCCGCATGATCAACCTTGCTCGCATGTGTGCGATGACATCTTATGACTGTATCGGCATGTGGTAGGTAGCACCATATGCACTTTTTCTTACACTAAGTAGTCTTGGGAGCAAGACTACTTCGTGATAATGTTCTATTTTTCATTCCCAGCAATAATTTGACAATGTGGTCACATTTGAACGAGCTTTCAATGTTGATTACGTCTAATTCTCATGCGAGAACTGATGCTAACTGCTCATTGTATGTGCATGGCGCTTTTTTCGAAACCATGCAGCGATCAATTAATCCGAAATACCCTTTCGTCAATTACATGAAAGCAATGACAGGTCAAACGGAATATCATTCTGATGTACATAGAAGAAAGATTCTGTTGAAGACGCCATAAATTAGCGACAACCACCGGGCCTTGGCTGTGTATCCCGCCATGTGTACTGAAAGGCATCCTTTTGGCTTTCCTTGCATTTTTGGTAGGGGGCGACTACCCTTCATATCAAATACCTTCCATGAAAATATTGCAAGTAGAACTATTGGCTGGCATAGTTGACATGACATGTATCCAATGGGAGTACAGATGTTGACATATCTTTAGTTGTGCGATGAGGAATGGATTTGGTTCCATCAAC
>NHOP01000102.1:0-20510 GCA_018697155.1 Pyramimonas parkeae | reverse complement strand
ATTCTATTTATAAATCAGAATGTGCACGTGCGCAACTCCACACTTGCAATGCTGCCAACAGCATATGCTTCCACTACACACATACTAATACGTTCATGTGTCTAGAAGCCCTTTATCAGATTTCAAATATATACACTGTTGTAGGGTTAGTGTTGGTTGAGGGGATTAGGTTCCTTTTCTGAACTAGTTTTGCAGTTCCAAACTATTGTGTATGTATTTGTCTATTAGATTTTCCCGAAGCATGAACCAAATCAAACATGTGATTGGCATCTCATGAACTGCAGGAGTTGAATTGTATTTGTCATCATCGCACTGTGCATCTCTACCAGCATGACCTTGGAAAAGTTATTATAAGCTCGCTTTAGAAACCTTCTGCCCTTACGGATATGGACTTTGTGCTTACTCAAGCAACCACGTTTATGCTCCGGGCTTTGATCACACCGGGAAGGTTACAGGTGCTCATGACATAAATTTATCTGGGTGGGGGAACCAACGCCAAGCGCAGAAGGCGTGCTGAGGGTTCGGAAGATTCTGGTTTTGTGAGTTGGAGCTCCAGCGTGAGAGGCTGGTCTTTGAATGAAACGTTTCCATGTCCAAATCAGCTGGGATGTGGATCTGGATATCAATCATCCAATCATGCAGGTACCTGTCGATTCGTGGTGCGTTGTTCAACATCAGAATTACGCTGCTTGCTGTACAATGGTGTATAGATTCCCTTATGTGGTCTGTAGAGCATAGTTCACGAAGTATTGAGGTGAATCACACACCTTGCCGTTGTAACTCCATCTCGCGTTGCACATGGCTAGCGGTTTGACACACACCTCTGCCTCTTGCAATACCTCTGAAGGACTGCCTTGCCATTTAAGAGTTCCCCATCCTACCATCATGAATCGCGTGCCTGCAGGTACATGCGCATACGCGTCGTCGAACCAATTTGTGGTCTTGCTTTGAGGCCACTGCGCAAGTGGGACAGACATCCTAGCCTTGCTCGACGGCGAGATGGAGGTGTCCAGCTTGAGTATTGCCAAGTCGTTCTTATACGTTTGTCGGTTCCAATTTGGATGTGATATGGACTTGGAGACTCTGAACACCTGCTTGCGTATGGGGCCTGTAGCACCAGAAGCGTAGTATTCTTTCATGCACTTAATATTGCGACACAAATCCATGCAGAATGTACACATCAGCAGTCAAGCTTGGAATGCAGATGAAGATGTAGACAAAGTTGCCTAGTTTCGAGCTCATATTTGTAACAGGGAATATTGCAAGGATGGTGTGTTCAGGGTGAGCTATCTATCGCCTTGTGTTCATCAATTAGACCCTCTGGAAACAACTTACACATCTTTTGTGCTTTGGTTGTACCATAATCGTGTTGTGTGTCCTCACCAGCATCTTTGTCAGGAGGTTTGTTTAGGTCATGTCTGCCTACTAGGACAAAGGGTCGATACCCAAAGTCCACGCAATGTGCAGCAGTAAGGATTGTGCGTCTATCAAGCACCACGCCGCCGCAGAAATGATCCTGCACAGCAGGAAAAAGCACGATTTGCAGGCGCTGTCTCGCTGACGTTGCATTATGGCCATATGTTTATGTTGTGCTGCATGTTCTTATTTGGTAAATGCATGTGCTCGGGTCTGCAGAGATTCAAATGTGGCACATGGTAGGTTTCAAATACAGCGAGACCTTGTTCCAACGTATGCATAGATTTGGCAAGAGCTAGGACTGGGACTGTTTGACTTGTCACTGTGCGTAGTGAGAGCGCCGACAAGGTGTTCCTGCCTGTGTGTTCACTTGAAAAGTGGTTTCATCACTGCTGCCAAATTGCGTCGCCGAGCAATGTTACTAGATGTATTGCATCAGTGGTGTGTGGTGTCAAAGCCATCCATGGAGTTGGCTACCTGATTAAGAACGCCTGTCTGCTGCAGGGACACTATGAACGGGTACTTGTTGGGTGGCTTCACCTCATGCCCGCCCACTACCCTCACCGTTCCACTTTCGCAGTTCGGCTTGTTCATGTGCATAACCAACCCACAAATAGAGATTTCTCAAATAGCATTCCGGACCACCTGAACTGCTACGATATATCCGTTTGCGAACCCATTCACCAGAACACACTTGCATGTGTGCTTGTTCACATAAAGCCTCCACTGCTTTCAAAAGCACATAACACATACATGATGTGGCATACTAGATATCGTGTACTTGAAGAGTTTCGGAATGCTTATGTGGAGTATGTGTGCCTTTTGGAGTGTTAGAATGGTACGATGATTGTATTTTTGATTTGCTGCTTGCGCTGCAGTACGCTAGCATCACCGCTACAAGTCCACACTGCTCATTGTACGGGCCAAGGGGATTACCGGAATGCATCCAGATCCCACCGAGTCTTGTAATATGCGCCGCGACGACGCGCCCACCGTCGGTGGGTAAGCAAATGATCTTCCAGAGATATTGATGGTATAGGCCCGCGGTGCAGAAGAGGGAGCATACTTCCGCGACGTGCTCTCCGCGCCAAAGCTAGCGCAGATCCATGAATTCTGAAACACAACCGTCAACTGTATGAGTGTAATGCAAGCTTCTAGGCCCACACGCGACGCTGGCCTCGTCAATCTGTTACAGAGACTACGCATCGTCAAGTTTCGGCAGTTTCCCGCACCCAAGCGAAACGTCACGCAGTATCAACGACGTGAGCATGACGACGGCCGCTACAGTGGCCTCGCGGGCGGAATGCGCTCGCAAAGAGTGGGTGTCTTGGCGTTTCACATGGGCCAAACAAGTTCCAACGACCGCAAGCATCACGCAGGTGTGTCTACAACACCGTCCCCCCTGCCAAACGCCACCTCGAGAACTGACTGCGTGAAGGTGAGATGTAGCTACAACTTCTTGATACACCCTACTCCAACTTAATAGAACTAAACACAACTTGATACATGTCGTTGGGAGCAGGATGTACCGTGTTCAGACTCTACGAGCTAGCTCTAGGCAGATCTGTCGCGATAAATTTAATCACAATCGTCACGATGACAATATACATGATAATAACAGTGCCCATGATAATATTTACGATACTAATTTAATGACGTTGCTGATAATCATCGTAATAGTGATACCAACAATGATAATAATGATAACGATAACTATGGAAATGGTATTGAATATGATGATAATAACATTAGTACATTAATGATGAGAATGGTCCCAACAAAAATGACCATGATACTGCAGAAATTAATAGTGATAGTATTAAAATAACATCAACAAGGTTGACGGTAACACCAATGGAAAAACGCATCCATTGAATGTTTATTGAAGCCCATTGCGGAGGCTTGCCAGTAGAGTTTAGGACGCAGATGACATCCAATTTCTCACAAGACCCGTTATGCAGGATTTGCTAACCGATCTACACTCATCAACGGCAGCAATCGCCCAAGGTATTTTCTCCTACAGCGGAAGATAGCCCATCGAAGTCGCGACATCAGTACGTAAACCAAAGCCCCGGGAAGTAACGTCTGCGTTTCCCCTAGCAACGGCCGTTCAACTATTAATTGTACGCATGAATGGTGCGAATCACAATGAACATTATCGCGGATGCACAGAAAGTTGGCCGTGAAGCATGTGCGTCTTAGTATTGCTGGCTGTGATGAGTAACATCAAGATCCACTGATGCATTGTATCAATCAAAGTCGGTCCAGAAATCTGCCAAGGCGAACATACATTACCGTTTGTTCAACACGACACGCAGACGAAATGCAAGATGATAATCTAAGGAGTGGTCACCTTCGTCACGCGATGAGTGCCATGAACTATCTAAATTACACATGCATGATGAGCAGTTGCCGCAAGATGACCAACACTGTTTTTCTAGAGGCAATGCGCTTATATGCCGTCGGTTGCCAGCAGTTTAAGCATCACGTCCACGGCGGGCGCCTTGAATAGATCCATCTGGGGCTGGCGAAGTTTCTCAATTAACAACTTGTCAACCTGTGCAGAGGCAACATTGAACACGACAAATCGAATGCTTGATAAAGTCAAAGAACAGGGACACGTCAATGGTTGTAGGGGCAGGGTGTGGTAGTAGTGTTCTTCTGTAAATGTACAGACTTGTTTGGTGACATGATGGGAACACTTTACAAAGAGCAAAAATTCTCTCTGAAGATTTGATCACCACAAGTCATCAAACACATATCCATATCGTATTGCCCATGTCAATGTTGTGCTATAAGCAAGGTGGTGACGATTGCACAAGCAGTTTTACATCATCTTGATACCGAATGAGGAATCACACGTGCCAAAGGTGGAGGAAAGCATCCCCATACCAAGCTCCAGCCCTACTAACTGGTCAACAGCCAGCCATCGGTGGTCATCCACCCAATATTGGTCTGCCTTCAAACTCAGCATCCGGGAGCATTGTCAAAGAGCAAAAGAGTTGTACATGTCCCCAACTTCGCCACGTTGCAAATTGATTGGCGTATCGGGCGCAGAGTTCATACACAGTCGAAGCAACGCGTCAAACGAAATGAAAAATGAACAAGGGTGCAAGGCCTAACTCACCTCCGCACGCAACTCCCGAAATAGAACTGCAATCTTCCCGGGAGCCTCAAAGCGAACCCAGTTATCTACAGTTACCATTTTTTCCTGATGCAGCACCTCTATAGCCCCACCAAACAGAAGCAAAGAGTATGTTGGCACCATGGTCACCTCCCGAACAAATACCTGCCAACCGAATAACCATAATCAACAGCCCAGCAACAAGTCACAGAACACAGTCACCCAATATGCACCTTTGAGTACTACCTAAATCAATAATTACTTGGTACTTGAAAGCATGCAAAAGCACGGCTAACAACTTCGCATCAGATGTAGGTGCATCCTTGTGGTCTTACCCGCAAATGAAATGTATGCTTGGGTCAATGAGAAACTGCATAATTTGAATGCATGTGACCAGGGCTATTCTATGGTCGCAGACATTGTGAGGCATGATCACACCTTGCCGGTTTGAACTCGTTCGGAGTATATGAGCCAATTGCTTTCAAAGCGGCCGACATGAAAATTCACACTGGACGGATGCAAGAAAACTCGCCCCACATCTTGGGCATACATCTTCACCTGGTGTCCTGCTGCCTCCTGTATATAGGAAAAATAACAATATTTGCAGTTGAAGCAACTGTCCATCGAATGTATGGACAGTGAACATAGATAGTAGGTTGTAAATAACTGCACAGGAAAGCACACTGCTATTAATGCGGCCTCTCAATCTATAACAAAATGATTGTCTGGATATCCCAAAATTTCTAAACCTGTTAACAAGACAGAACCAGTATCAGATTATTCATGATCTCCATTCATTGAAATGTTCCATGTTTGTAGAATGGCGTATTCTTGGGCAAGAGCGCTATTGCATAAGCCTGCAAGTATTCCTTCCCAATGGAAAATTATCTCAGTGCCAATGCGTGAGCAAGGCGCACCTTAAGCACTGCACCTCCCTCCGTCTTGATGTATTTGGCTTCGGGATGTTTGACCCGGACAACATTGGGATAAAACCCGGCGCACAAGACGGCTTTGATGATGCGCGAGTTGGACTCGTTTGCATACAGCACTGCCCTAGCTTCTGGGTGCTGAGTCCCTGATCTATCTCTCTGCACGCATCACACGGGCGCAAGGATTCAGAATTTCAAGTATGACAAGAGCAAGTCAAAGTGAAAATCAATACAAACAGAAGATTCACAAAAAGGCTTCGGCATATGCCGTAATCCAAGTGCAGCAAGCGCATCGTCCAAACTACCGTAACGAAAACACACACAGACACGTACACATAGACACAGACACACACACACACACATACGCACACACACACATACACACACACACATACGCACACACACACATACGCACACACACATACGCACACACACACACACATACGCACACACACACATACGCACACACACACATACGCACACACACACACACACACATACGCACACAGGCTCCAACGCAGCAGTCAGATATATTGTATTTGTTTGCACAACAGAATAACATTCACCTTAAGTTAATCTGGGATAACATACCCGTCTCACAAATTTAAGCACGTCTTGGTGAATAAATCCGAGATCGGCTAGGGCTGACGCGTAGTCCACCCGGCTAGCCTCCACAGTCTCCATTGCCTGTGTTGGCAGTAGCATGTGCAGCTGAGTGCGCGCTGCGACTTGCTTTGCGCAATCTCATATCAACTCATGCACACACGATATCAACAAGTGTCCAGCCCGGGCCAACAGGCGGTTGGTTCTGCGACAGAAACAGCTGCTCGGATACAGGTGAGACTGGTCAGCCAGCACGGCGAATAGCAAACGGTGGTCCAAGGCCATCACTTGGACCAAAGCGGCCTGGAAGGAGGTTTCTAGGTTTAGGCCTAGAAAGGGCCTAAACCTATCAAGGAAACAAACAACCACATCATAGCCATACGAAGCGGGCTTTGTCAGGTCTGCAATACAGGCAACTGAACACATGGAAATGTATACACAGGGTTTAGGTGCGTGCGCAATATCCCATGAAAACGTGGAAACTGAGTTGTCTTGACAACATCAGCATGCAGCCAGATTGTAAAACACAGATTACCATTCATATGTCGATGATACCAACCAAGTGCTGTAAATCACATACACAAGCACTGTCCAATTCCACACGAAAATGGAGACATTCCATATCAACACTACACTGAGTTTGTTAAGCTATCTGAGATAACAGCCCTCCAGCCCCCATACCAAATAAAAAACCATTTTCCCTGTCACATCGTGCATACAGTTCAAGGCAGATGCAGGATCCTGTCTCAAGTCACATTTATGTCATATTGAACAGGGTGGCCTTGTTTAAGTTCTGATCACTCAGCTCCTGTTGGCTGAGGACAGTTGCAATACACCCATCAGTCCAAGATCCACCTGCAGAAAATCGCAGCATGTGCAAACTGTCCTGATATCGAATTATCTATAAGTCACGTTTTGTTCGGCAACAAAAAAATGTACAATTGTATCTGGACAAAGCACGGGTCGAACCTGCATGCTGATAAAGTGTTCTTCGCAGAAGCGTCGTTGCGCTGAATACCCCTTCTCTCCTGCCTTAATCCACTGGTTGTAAGCGGCCACTGAAGCTAGGTGGTCACTCTTGCTCCCCTGAGATGGCACAAGTTTGGAAGCACAGCTCAGCAAACAATTGGTTTAGGGGAGGAACTTGCACTGTTGTGAATCCACATTGTCGACGGATCACTGTAAACAAGGTATAGTATACATACATAAACCACCCTCCCAGGTGATGCGCTTTTTCGCTAGCAAGCAGCGATTTGGAGTTTGGTAAATGTGTAGGGCGTTATTGTTGAGGACATGAATACAGAGCATGGGCTGGTCATACCAAATGCCAAAACCAGACGTTCAATGACTTCCCAAGAATCTGTTTTGCCAGACATGCAACACATCACATTGCGCAGATGCATCTTATCATCCCTGTTGTCTGTTGCATCCACATGGAACAGACTTGGTGTCGGCATCATCATCGTACAGCCAGTTCCATTGTTGCTGTTCTTGTTGACGCTTCTCCAAATTACCCATTATATGTAACCAAGTAAGCTGGCCTGCAATCACCTTTTCTTCAAAAAAATGCGTTCATATGGTCCAAGGCAGGCGCATGCACACAATTGACGTTGGATGCAAAAACATGATCTAGGTTGAACTGCAAGCTTAGGTGTCGATTCCACAAAAATAATTGGTCCTTAACCTAGATGCTAACTTGATCTATTCTAACATAACAACTTTTTCGAAAAAGAAACCCATCCATCAACTAGATGACCTCTTGTGAATGCCATGCTAAACCACGTTCTGGTATCGGAGAGGAAAAGCATGCTTGCATGGAGCTTTGCATTACATTTGAGGCAAGTGGCTCATATTCGAGGCATATTCGATGCATGAAACCAAAAATCTACATCGCCCTGATGCACAACGGAAGCAGAAACTACGCCAGGGGTGGAGACTGCGGCGCTCGGCCTAGGAGTCCAGGCAAGGCATTCGAACGGTGAGCTTACAGCGACAAACACCCAACAGTAGTGTAAATCCTTGAGCTTTGCAATCCTCAAAGTTTATTCCAGTGCACATGTTCTGGAAGGCCAATTCTGTGGACTTTGACTTCTGATAAGATGTGAAAATTTCGGCAATTCTGTTCACTTTGCTGACGTTCGTACAGGAACCGGACACAAGGGCAGGTCTGCTTCTGGCACCATCCTACGAAATGGAGAGGGTTTGCTTGCGTCCATGGCACATAACTTTACGAGCTGATACTATGGATGTGGTGCGCGAATTCCCTGCAAAAGAGACATTTCTTGCAAAAAATGGAAACTTTTGAACAACGAGTTTTTCTAGTGGTTGTTAAGGTGGTTGGTATGATCAATCGCTAATCGAAGATGACCCGCCAACCTGCATGGCCTTCATCATCAGCCGAGGCAGTTCCTACCCGTGTAGGGGCTTGAACTCGGGTTGAACGCGTAGCAAGCCGTCGCCCTACCAACCAGGCCATCTGACATGGTGGACATACTTGCACTGTACATTCCATAGCCAAGTGGCAGCGGCGCTGTTGGTGGGGCATGACACCGGCGAAATATCATTGAAACCTTTGGAATATCATTTAAACCTATTTGCCTGCGCAATCCCAAGAAAACATCTGCGGCACCTGGAGCAATCGAGCATCAATAAGGCCATCTGATGTGCCTGGCACTAGCTCTTGAGTCAACAGAAACATGTTCTAGTGGTTTAAAAATCACTTTCCTTCACACCTTGCTCAGGGCGATTTTTATTGCATTGGCCGTCTTTTTGTCTTGGTCGTCTCTTGGAGCCACAAACACACCCCTTCCACTCATGCATCCCGCGATACTAAGGATGGTATCCAGGCACCCGAGCATGGCTCCAAACACCAGCATCTTGCCGATGCGTGCATCCACTGGCATACGAACCTGGCCGCACAACTCAAACCCGCAGAGTTGGCACCAATGAATCAGGAAGAATGAGTTCAACCCTGACCCTGTGCAGTGGGCTCAGGTTGCATGCGGGAGCCCACAGGTCCACGCCACTTGTGCTCAAGAGAGCCCGGAACACCACTTCAGCCTCCAAACATCTATTGCAAAGGTGCAAACTGGAAATATCAACATGCGCATTGGTGCACCTTGGTCGGGGGAAATGCATGATAAGGTTCACAAGCGCAATAATTTGCGACAGCCTAAAGTCAAAGTCAAGTCGATATAGGAAAATATCTGGGAGATATCCCTTGTGTTTCGATGAAATGCCATGCGGACAATAACATGAGAAAGTGGAGCTAGCCATTTTGCTGTGGCAAGTCCCAACTCGCGTCCTGTACAGTGCAAGTATGACATCATGGAGTACATTATGACCATACCACCTACGTGCCTGTATACATGGAATACAGGCACAACAGTCAAAAGTGAGAGCAGTTGATCTGTTATACCGCAGCTACAACTACTCCAGTTGTGACAGTTCAAAGAGCGAGAGTTTGCTCCTTGCAGGACGCAGGCAGATATAAAACAATGAATAAGCTTCCATATCAATTGCAGAATCCAACAGTCACAGCGGCTGGTGAAAAGGATGCCGCAGTAAAGTGCATCCGGTACTATTGCCATTACGCCCGCTACCAAGATAGTGGGCCTGGTCGCACCAGGTGTTGGCCTAGGGGCGTGAGGTTTTCCTCATTGTCCAGCGCAGCCAGGTCCCTACAACAAAAAATACGGCACGCGTACAACATCCGCAGTCGATGGAACTTCAGGAAACGGCACAACGATAGCGAGGATATCCGACTCATATCCCTCGTGGCTCAGAGTGTGGCCTCAGCAGTGAGTTTCAGCCGAGACAAGTGCCATACATGACAAGATGGTCGCTCAGAGACACCACAGCAGATCAACAAATCCATTCCTAACGCAAAGCATGTCCAGATTTCGGTACACGGATACAATAGCTGTGTTGTTGGATGCAACCATGCACGTCCAAATCACACCCAAATCTGTTCCATAGAGGGGATAGCATCAAGTGCGCTAGCTGTCAGATACACTGGCTTACACCCAAGAATCCAGCGTCAAGACGAGCCCGTGGCATCCCTCTCAAGAAGAATCCGTAGAATTGTCGATATCAACCCGCAAAGCATAAACACGAAATGACACAAAAATGATAAATGATAAAAACAACAATATTTGCAATGATGAAAAAAATCTGTAAGCACTATTCTTCCTACCTGAGCTTCTTGAGGGCGTAGAGAATCGACGACGGCTCGGGCGGCGTAATGGCTGCCCTCAGCTGCTCCATCACAGACCCTCCTAGGATCTCTTTCACCTATCGATGCCAGAATGCGATTCAACAACATGCCCAACATCAGTTGGGATGGCACAGTTGTTTGAAGTCTGTTGAACTTGCATGTTTCCGATGTTTGTTTGTTCCGATATGTTTACGTCATGACTGATATTGACGACTTGAGGGGCAAATGATTCAATACAGAAGTAACGCATTGTACGATGCTAAGCAACACTGTCATTTGAATTCGAGGAGCCCAAAAACTAGGAAGATCTTGAATACGTCGAGTAGGCTGAGATCCCAATAGCAAGCTGCACAAGCCAAAAAGTGCATATATCAGAGAGCAAATGTCCATCATCAACAACAAAACATACACCTAGTTTGAGATTCACGCGTACCGCATCGGCCCACGCTACCCTGATGTAAGGCCCACATAGCCAAGGACATGACAAATCGCAAGGTTTTCACAATTTTATTGTGACGTGGCGTGGGAACTTGCAAGCAGCGCTTGTGTTGTCTTGCTGCACTCTGACAGACTCCGGCCTGGCAGACACTGCCTTGCACACCTGTCGTTGTGTGTCTGATTTCGCAGAGTATTGCGTTGTTGTTCACAAGATTGCCGAAGAGACACCTTCTGAAGTTCGACGCAAACCGTACAAACCAGGTAGCGCTACTAACTAGCAAGTGGCCCTGCCTATTGCAGAATCAACCACCAGCACATCAGCATATCCGACACCGCCTTATAGAGAAGGTCCAACTATGGCTCAGACAATCACCTCAATTCCTTGCAGTGTTTGAACCTCTCTCATGCTACTCTGGTTGCACGTGTCCCTTCACCCACCACTCGTTCTACGTCTCTGCCCTGGTACACCTCCTATCTCCTCTCTCTCTCTCACTCTACATGCACATTTCCGTATCAGGCACCTGTAGGCAGAGCGACTCTAAGGGCACGCGCAGCATCTCTGGCCGCTGCTGGGGCTCCATCATTGCGTGCTGCCGCTGGGAGAAGGTATGAAAGCAGGCGCCTGCTTGCACGCGCCCGGCCCGCCCGCGCCGCTGCCTTGCCGACGCGCGCGACACCCACGCCTCCTCCAGCGCGGCCAGGCCCTTGTCGGAGTGGTACATCATCTCCTTGTGCCTCCCGCTGCGCAGTCAAGTGCCCCGCCCTGCCTCGAGCGTCATTCATCCAAATGGGTGAACTTGCAAACAACATGCAAGACTGCGTCGGCGGGCAACGCAGAGAGGCCTGTCTGAAGACAGGGACGTGCGCGAGGGACTCCAGGCGTGGGCGACTCCAGTGCAGTGACGCAGCTCAGCCATCTCAGAGATATGAAAACATGCTCTTGATGCTGTTCAGCCATCTCAGAGATATGAAAACATGCTCTTGATGCTGTTCAGCAATAGAACCAATTACATCTCACGGTGGCGGTTTTGTCGATTGGCAAGGTTACTCCCCAATCCGCGGCGACCTGACAGCAAGCTGGGGCCAGCAGTCAGCCACTGCCTGTGACGAACATCCCCCATCTCAAAACTTGGAATCGGGAGCACAAAGATTCGAGTGCGATGCTCTGACACCCAAGCCATCCGGCGCTGGCTGCCATGCGTGCACAGTATACACCGTGGTGCAATGCAACGCTCACTCTCGTCCATCCATCAAGAGGGCTGGCACCTGTCGATCACGTAAACAACATCATCTATAGTGATGGAAGTCTCCGCCACGTTGGTCGCAAGAACCACTTTGCGCACTCCCTTGGGAGGCTTCTGGAACACCAGCTTCTGCTCTTTTGCCGCCAAGGACCCGTGCAAGGGCAGCACCCACAGCGAAGCCGCGTCCTGCTTGTCCAGCCGCATTGAATTCTGCGCACAACAACATATGCCGTGACCTTGAAAATTGGCGCACAAAAATGGGTTTAGTTTGAAAAGGGACTAGTACGTACAGGGCACACTTGTTGCAAATGTGACAATCCAAACTGCTGTGACATTTGTCTGTTAACCCCAAGGGCGGAGCGTACAAATATGAGCATGAAATACCATAAGAGAATGAAGCTAGTGTCAAGTTAACATTGCCATGCGGCTTGCAGGCGATGCAGGCGACTGGACCCTGCATTAACCCCCGTTAACGCAGAGATGTACGCGTGCCTGCACTCTACAAGTGTGCTTGAATAAATGTCTTGACACGCTATTGCTGCTAAAGCTAACACATGAAATAATTATCTGCAATGACAACTACATGCAGTTTCATTGGATATTTGATATCCCCTGACTTTGCCTAGGATCAATCAAAAGACATGGAATCAATTGCAATGGGAGTAGACTGCAACACCGTGCAAAAAAACAAAGTACATCATCAAGGAATGATTGCCTCATTGGAAACCGAAAAACAACAGCCACATGTTCTGCACACCTCCAAGTACCGCGCACACTTACGGATCTCAGCCATGCCCGGGAGAAACACCAGCACAGCCCCCAACTCACCATCCTTCAACTTGCTCTGCATCCAATGCAGGGCCACCGGAAATTGCTTTCAACAAAGAAACTAAATACTTGCATGGACCAAAACATGCATACATATCCACACACATCAGCTTCCTCTATAAAGCCTACTACGAGTCTCAGCAATTTGGTATCGCCACAAGCATCGTGCAACGCCTTGGTCGCCATGGTCGCTTTGGAAATAACGTCATCCTCGATACTTTGAATGGCGTAGGTGGGAGCACCGCCGCTTGAATCCCATGAGGCCGCAGGGTTAATTGCTGGCGTGGGACGGATGTGCATCGGCCAATGATACATGAAGGGCCATGTTAGCTGCCAGAACTCCAATGACGAACAATCCAAAGCTTCATGAATATCGCATGAATAATCATTAAGACATCTTGTGGTTCTCCTTCAACGCATGTTTACAACAAATGAACGGAACGCGCACAAAGCTCACACGTCAGCGGGTATTGAAATCGGTTGTGTGATAAAATAATGCGAATTCGGGTCAGGTTTGTGGCCCAGCAAAATTTCATGTGAATACATAGAGTGCCACTAGGTGATGGAGCCATGCAAAAGTATTTTCGGCTGCGCATTTGGCAGTTTGAAGCTGCTGGTTCTAGTAGACCCACCATTGAACATTGCGGATGACAAACTACAACTGGATGTAGAAGTTGCCCTCATCAGGGGTTTGAAACAACAAGGAAGTGTCGAGATTCGAGAATCTCTGGCAAATGAACTACAATGAGGGATTTCATTGATGCAGCGCTTGCACAATTCAGACAGACCTTGTTGACAAGAAAAACATGCCCAAAAGCAAACTCCTGCACCGCCTTCACAACCAGAGCCTTCTCTTTTGAAAGCCATCACAGCTACATACAAGCACACACGTAGGCGGATTCCCGATGGGATGCCATCTACAACAAGAAAGTCTATGCCGCCAATGGATCCGCGTAGCAATGTTGTTCACCTCAGTGATCGAACATGACATAATGCCTACCCATACTGTTGTCAGTCTATTCAATACAATTACTAAGCAAATCAATGGATGCCATTCCAATATGCGATGTTTCTCAGAACATAAAGCGTAAAGACAAGCTTACAGGCAAGCTTCAATCTACGCACTGAAAACTGTCCATACAAACGTCAACAGCACCATCCCAACCACTGAAAACACAATACACGATAGGTGATCCAATACGCCGGAATCGAACCACGGTCCCCCCTACCTCCCAACTGTCCCTGCCTCTTCTGCGGGCACACCTGCATGGGCTGCTGACCAATCAGAGCCTGCACGCCGTGAGTCCGCTCGGTGCGCAGGATGTATGCCACTAGGTGCTCTATGAGCTCGTAGTTCAGCAAGCTCTCGTCCACGTTCTGCAGCGACCGCTGGGTCTGCAGGGAACATTGTGCCTCCGCCGCCTCCGCCAGCGCCAGCATTGTGTTTCTCTCGACATCAGCCTTCGGAGCCCCAATGGCCCTAGCCGGGCTGGAGTCCTGGCTCCAGGCAGTCTTTACATCGGGAGGGGGGGTTGCACTTCCAGCAGGCGCGGGGGCGTTAGGGGGCAATGCGCTGGTGCTGGTCCAAGAAGCAAGATGCAGGTCAGGTGGGTGAGACCAGCCCCACGCATGTACTGTGCGTACCCAAGAGTGGAGTACGCGCAGCCGTTGTTTGTGGCCGAATAGTGGGCAATAAATGATACGACGACACGCGGATATCCCCAAACGTGGTATTCATGTTGCAACATGTTGGAGGATGCACACTTCTCCAGAATCTGTTGCTGCGACGTAGACTGCATGTGCGTGAACACTGCAATGGACTAGGTGCATTGGATGGAGCGGTCTATGTGTTCTTGCACACCTGGGTGCGCCTAGAGGCTCAGCAACGGCGCGCACCCCTCAAACACTTCACCAGTGGCACTGATCTCACGAGTTCATTCAAACTCAAGTACTACCCAATGAAACTACTATAGTCTTATCAGGCAAGCAATGCGCACCAGAAGGCGGCCCAATCAGAAGCAGATCATGTGGACCCACAAACACTCACCTTTTTGTTGATTCCTTGGCGCCATCCTCAAGGCCTGTGTCCTTCTGAGCGTCCTCGCTGGCGCTGCTGGCGGCATCCCACTCCTCTGGCACGTCCTCCTCCCGCTGAGCGATGCCCGCTCCCCACCCACCAGACTCCGCTAGGCTGGCGCCGGACGCCCCTCGCTCGCTCATGCGCTCGCTCGCGGCGGCCTCGTCGTCGTCTCCCTCAAACCGAAGGAGCATGTCGGCGCTGGGGTCCGTGGCCTTGGGCTTGAGCTTGGCGTTACTGCCCCTGCCGTTCATTGGGAGGGGCTGGTGAACTGGAATGTCGTGGGGGAACTGATACCATCCTAGGCTCGGATGGTTTTGAGCTGTAATTTCAGAAGAGTCGAATTCATGCAGTCTGGTACCTCAAAGAGTATGATCAAGGGCGCAAAAAGAGATTGAATGCATTGTCCAAAGAAAATCCCTCCGTCTATGCCCCATAGCCTCATCCCCGTTTCGAAAGTGCGTACTTCTTTGCCCATCGGGACGCCCTGCCGATGGCCATGCCTGTGCACTCCAGCACGTCGTGCAGGAAATACTCTTGCACTGGGTAGGTGAACCCAGGGATGGTGAGTGATGTGCATCCATATTCCTGGAAATACTCCTGAAAGAGACCCGCCTCTGCCGTCGCGCTCATAAGCACCACCTTCAAGTTGCTGCGTCTGTGACCCACGCTCCACCATCAGCCCAACCAAGGTCAGGCCTTGCCAGTTTGAACATGACGGCAACGAGTGACTCTAGAAGAAAACCTGCATCTTCTAGGTATATCGGCGAGGGTGGTAGGGAGGGGTGTGTGTGGTGTTTTGTGTACATTCAAAAGAGCGAAAATCAATTCAGGAATTCTCGATAAGATATGATGAAGTGCTTTTGGGGTCAAGGCTGCCATGCAAGCACGCGCATCTAGCGTATCTTGCTGGCTGAAGCGCACCAATGCAGCACAATATCTGACAAGAAGGAATTGTTGAGAGACTGCCCCTCACAGTTTCACAACACAGTCTTCCTGTGCACTGCTGACAAAAGGTTTTAAAGGGGTCAGTCCCTTTCTAAATCCCAGCTGATCCTCGCGTTTTGAAACGCAGCAAGGGTTCGGCACAAATTCGCTGGTTTATGCACTAAACTGCACACCCTTAAACGCTGACAATTGCAACCACTCTTTTGTGGCTTGCGAACAAGTGAAGAGCCAAGAGGCTTTCCAATCATCGCGTCGCCATGCAAGAACAGCCACGCACATGCACTGGGCGGCATCATGGACATCAACAAGGCTGGTGGAGTAGCTGGGCATGCTTGGATACCCTGCTTGTTGGATACGCGGGATGACTGACAGTGTGACAGTGATACAGTATAAGGGTGCACACGAAGACCATGGTTCCATAAATCCCGACAACCCTATCTGAGCCCATCACATTGCTTTGCCTATCTTGCATTGCGCATGGAGCCTATTTCACCTAAATTGAAAAAATCTGCGTACTTGCGCTGATGCACACGCACCAAGCGTCCGTCTACTTAGTATGCTTGTTTCGGAGACAAATGCTGTCTACAACACCAAATCTACACAATTCAAACTCAAAACTCATCAACCCTGAGAACGCTGTGTGCTAAGTGAGGTTGGCAAGTGTTTCGCCACGTGCAGAACTCACAGCATGTTGTTCTAGGAATCACCTTGTGCGAGGGTTAGCTTTCTTTGCACATGGGTTGGGCCGGAACACTCACTGTGCCAGGACCGTGCGCAGAAGCAGCAGCAGCAAATCCGACTCCAGCGATCGTTCGTGCACCTAGTGCCCCAAACAAAAAACACAGCCCTGACAACTGATAGGCGCAAATCGGGTACACAATATCATTAAGACGCAAAAACGATGTTTTAAAACCAGTCTTCTCCTCCAACACGTCTGTAAACACACACTGCTGCACACGATCCAATGGGCGAGCGATTTAGTTCTGACATTGATTCTGGACACAAGCTGCGATTTGAGAGACTTTGAAGATGCTGCATGTGGGTTCCATGTTGAGCCTGTGCCATGACCAACAACACAGATGGAATCCTTAGGCCTCATTGGGTATACATAGAGAAAGCCCTGGTGGAATGCATCCAACAGTTGACACTCCGACAGCAGTGCGTTGCAACCTAAAGGTGGTTCCAATACTTCCGTCGACAAAGCCTTGTTGTCGTTCATCTTGCTGGAGGAATGAAAGTTGATGCATGGAAGCATACACTGAACACATATTTGGACAGCCTGCCCAGCAAAGTCCGTCCTAGCAATCGTTTGATCAAGTGCACAACCTGCATGTACTGCTCAAGTGCGTGCTGCGTGTGTGCGGGAACAAAAATCGCACCCTACATTTCAGGTGGACATGTTACAATGACGATGATATCTTTATTCTGGGTTTCCTTGAACTTTGCCTCCGGGCCATGAAAACAATTCATGATTTGAAACCACAAAAGCCGACAGGAGGGTTCGTGATGTAGACAAAGAGGCCCAACAAAGTAAGCCAGTTGTGTTTTGCTAAGGACTATGAAGCGTCGGCAGGGTTGCAGATTCTTTGGTGGGAAGTTCCGCGCGCTGGGTTTACAATGATTTATGGATTCCAAGCAAAATATCCATGGAATGGATTTTAATTTGCGTAAGCCATGCATCCCAGCAGACAAGAAGCAAGATTAGGTCTACGCAAATTGAAAGTTGTCCAACCTCACTATCAGATTGGCTAAAGATCACGGGGAGGGCCAAAACGAACACATAAACCATACACATTCCTTACTGAAGCAAGACTAGGCGCCATGACAGACTGCTTATACTTGTATCAAGTTGTGCTGTTGTATCACATCTTGAAGAAATGTTCGCTCGTGGTTAGACTGGAACTTCTACTATCTGGGCTTTAAGTTGGCAAGGTCCCTTCTGACCATTGCAGGAAGTGCATCACATCGTGCAATATAGCGTATAGAGTCACCTAGCACACCACTACGCCCCCGCCGTCTCCCCACCCCTCAACTTGCAGCACCGACCAAGCGCACGAGGGCCCTGTTCATCCCCTGTCCCCCCCCTCCCGCCTTGGAACATGTTTCACTTCCGCACTTCCCCATCACCAATGTCACCCTCACCTCGTCCAGCACGATGTGGGACACAGAGGTGAGGGCGGCGTCTGCCAGCAGTCTTCGCAGGAGGATGCCGGTGGTGCAGAAGAGCAGGCGGGTGCGCTGGCTGCGGCACGAGTCCAGGCGAACAGCATAGCCCACCACCTCCCCGCATCGCTCAGCTCGCTCGCTGGAGACACGCTCAGCCAAACTCATGGCTGAGATGCGCCGCGGCTGAGTTACCACAATGTTAGCCTCACCGCCTCGTCCAGCTGCGATCATCTCCTCCAGCAGGAATTGGGGCACTTGGGTGCTCTTCCCGCATCCCGTTTCTCCGTTGATCACAACCTGCCTCGCATCGAGTGCACCAGGCCGAGGGGTAGGTATTAGGGTTAGGGGCAAGCTAAGGAACAATTAATTGATTGATTCAGTAGGAGTGGGGGTAGCCGAGAAGGTGTTGTTGCGCAAGGGAGACGATGTCTAGTGAGTTGCATGACCGAGTCGGTGTCTTGAAATGCGAACACTGCCAAGCAGAAAAATGAGAGGTTAGTGTGATCAGGGGGTCGAGCATTGTGGAGAAACATGAAAAAAGAGAAAAGCACTGCAGAATAAAGGTATGTTTGGCTACCATCTTTCACCCATATCCAGCTCGCGTGGGGGTACGATCAGCAGCAGCACGTCCATCGCCTTCAGAGCTTTGGGCAGACACATGCGCCAATGATGAGCTTGCAAGCACAGCATGACACACCTCGATGAGAATCGAGATTCAACGCAGACGCTCACGGGCAAGGACAAAATTCGTACGAATATCTTCACAGTGTCCAGCCAGCTCCAAGAGAAGAAAACCTTGCCAAAGTGCAGGCGGAATCACGTGCCAACAAGGAGCGGGTACCAGAGCGAGGGCAGCTGGCCACCCCGCAAGCTGCACTGCTCTTCAACGTCCAACATTCGAGCGACAGAGGCAGCGAACTATCTGTACCACCCTCAGAGGTTATCTAACCCCAACACCAATTGATGTTTGTGTGGGGCTTGGCAATGACGATCCCCAGCGCGTTGTTCTGTAACTGTATCACTGCGTGACTCTCTGCAAAATCACTCCTGATTCGTAACAACATAAGGCGAACATCAGGTTGTAGTTGTCTAATCACTTCACGCTGCGTGCGTCTTGCGTGCATCAACATACCAACTGCAGGTCGAGGACGTGGACTTTGGATCCCCAACAACCTTGAACGCCCAGCTAGGATGAAGCAGAGACCCAGGCACCCAGACACTCACCACTGAGTGTGAGTTCACCGCCTGCACCACAGAGGCTCGAGCCCCTGCCGCGGGCAAGGAACTGCGGGCCGCGCGCATCTCCGCCGCGACGCCGCCCTGGCTGAGCCAGCCCTCCGCCGCCTGACTCAGCCGGGCGCTCTCACTGCGCTGGAACGCCAAGCTCACCTCAGCGCCGGCGTGGACGTCGCTGACGGAGGCCGATGATGAACGCCCCGATTGCTCACGCTTATCTTGTGCAACTGCAGGCGCTGTGCTGTGGGGTGAACTAGGGGATGCTGAACAGTTGACACGCACACAAGCCCATGTCAGGCAGCCTAGTGCGGGAGGCGTTAGCTCAATTCTCAAGAGATGGATAGACCAGTGGCGTTGGGGGAATGGCAGGGCCTCGGCGGATGATGCTTCAAAGCGCGCGTCAGAAGGCACGTCGCCTTTGGTCAGCCTTGTCCAGTGATCATGCGACTCGGCTTGACAGTCTCCTTAATTTCTGGTGGTTCTGAGGAATATGTACCCGCACGGCGTTATATGAGGGTTGGACAGAATGTGCCTAAATGCCGGAATTCCATCGAATGGCGCTTCCACAACAAGCTTGGAGATTCGAGTTCACACGCATGACTGACAGGAAAGCGAGCTATCCTACAATATGCGGAGTGAAGCATGCGTGATCTGGCTTGTCAAATATTCTAGTTGACGCAAGAGCGTCAACACGCGAATGAAACAGCAACACTCAGCTAGAAATTGTTAGCGACTTCATATTGTAGAAGGACGAATATGTTCACTGAATCTGATTGAAAAAGCAACCAGGTTTTCTACTGTTGTTATATGAACGATAATAATCACATGCAAAACAATTTCAATATTCTTTCCAAATATTGTTTCAAAACAAGAGTCAAATTTGCCAATGCAACCATCAATTCATACCTGAGGGATGAACGTGGAAAGGAGCCTGATCAAAGAACATGCAGCGCGACTGAATCATTCACCTGCCCTGTTGGCTAACATAGGCTACGACACTCAACTGAGTCAAAACGCATTGCATACAGCAGGAAAAATATTCACTTGCGTCTAGACATCCCTTGAAACTCACCCTGCTTACCTACAGGCAGGACAGGGCAGGGTTCCTGAGGGACGCCGTTGGACGGCAACTTGTTGAGAGGCCCTCCAGCAAATGCCTGGTGCCCACAAAAAAATCTCGTGGGTCAAGAATGCACTGTTGTCACCAAACTTGCCAAGCGTTGTTGTAGCCAGTGACAAAACGGCGAGTGCCAGCCCCACCAATCAGATGTACGGCTTAGCGATC